>VMDR010002397.1:0-93385 GCA_007922815.1 Macrotus californicus
CATTTTTTTCTCTGGTGTGGAGGGTTCATTGAAAAGAACTTTCTTGTGAAAATATTTGTTCATTCAATTTTCTCATTTAAAAATAGTGAATTATCTAAGTAGAGCCTTGGTGAATATCTGAAATCTTCAACATTTTCATCTAGTTTTCAGAATTGCTGCTCATTAATTTTAATGAACTTATTACTTTTATGTCCTCATCAGGGATTGTGATGATGTGAGCATTCCAAATTTTCTCAGTGTGGAATGGTTAGTGATACCTTTCCCTGCTTTGAAATTGCTTTGTTTAATATTTAACATTTGGGCTCTATTTTTACATTTATCTGACTTCTAATGTTGCACCTTTATCATTTTAAACTTTCTGTGACAGTCTGTGTACGATCTTTTATATACACAAATCACTGGTTTTTGTTTTAAAATCTAACCCAAGTGTTTCTGTCCTTTACAAGCCCATTTCTGTCTATCCCTGTGTGTTTCACAGCTCCCTCTCCATCCTGGTTAATGGCAGGTTTATAAAAGCTTTCTGTCTTTTTTAATTTTAACTTTTGTGGAATCTCATTTTATTACCTCCAACTCCCTGCCCTCTCTTCCTCTGCATCCAAATCTCTGCCTGTTTCCCCAAGGAAACCATCAAGTTGGAACAGAAGCAATTCAATGATGTGCTTATTTAAGGCTAGTACCTCTCAGACTTTTGTATCAGAGAAACTTAAAAAAATAAGATATTGATGAGATGCCAAAGGAACTCCCAAATATAATGCAAATTTCAATTAGACAGGATTAAATTATTCTGATGATTTAATTATTGTAAGAAATAATCACATTTTGATCCATATGTTCAATGCATAACAAACATTGAATAATAACAGAAATATATGTAACATAGCCCAAGAATCATCCAAAAGGCAGCACACATGAGTTGACTGGAGCTGCCTATGCATCATGATTATCATGGAATGTTTCAAGTTTGCAAATCAGGAATTTCTCATAAGACTACCAGGCATTCTAATGTAGAGTAAGCCATTTCCCTATTTCTTCTGACCAGAGCATCATGCATCATATACTATAATAATAAGGAATACACATATGCGCACTCACTTCTTATGTATATATATTATATTTTAGAAAAAAATTCCAAAAATTATATTTTACTTTTTACTTATTAATTTTGGTATGTATGTGTGTGACAGCAGCTATTTTGTGGATTGCTACCATTTTACAGAACATAATTTGGGAAAATCTGCTTGGGAGCAACTCACTGGGTTATGATAGTTCTGAGAAGAATAAAACCAGTGTGCCGATGAAACTTGAAGACGGTGTTCATCAGTCAGCCATTCATTCTTACAACACATACTCATGAAGCACTCACTCTGGGTCAGACACTGTTCACCTACTAGAGCTATATGTTGAATAAGACGTACTCCTAGCCCTTGTGAAGCCCACTATTTCTAGTGTGCGGTCAGAAGGAAGTGTGATGATGTCAGGACTGAGGGACTCACAGGGGTTAAGGGAGCATGGAGAAGGGGCCTCATCCAGCTGGGGCACAGAGGGTGGTCTCAGAGGAAGCTTTATGACTTAGGGAAGTTTTTCTATAGAAGACACTGGAGCCACCACTAGAGCACAGAGAGGGAGGACCTCTAGCTGTGCACAGTCTGCGAGGGTGAGTCTATTTGTATATGGACTGGAGGACACATGGGCTCACTATTAGAGAGAACCCCAAATACTTTTTGGTGAGTATCAATGTCCAAAATCAAGGAGTTCCAAGAACTTAGGGTGTGGTGGGTGTCGTGGCCTCAGGCAGATGATGATGTAAGTTATTGGTGATTTCTATCATTAACTTCAAAGGCAGCTGAGAAAGGCTGTCTAGTGGGTGGTGCCATTCTCGTCAAGGGAAGTATATTTTCTCAGATGCTGGATGGGGCTTGATCCAAGTGAAGTGTGGAATCTCTGCTGACTGAGACCCTCTATGCCAAGGTTAGTTGACTTTTCTGTGACTGAAAATTGCATACTAGTACTTCTATAGCTCATAAAAAATGTGAATAATTATATCTGTACAATTCCAAGCCCTTTCAAAAGAAATTCATTCTGTGACTTAGATAAATTAATCTCTCTGGACCTGAGTTTCATCATCTATAAACTGAGACTTTCAGACAGAAATAGGGATGGCAGATATATGCTGGTATATTATTATTCTGTTTGCACATCCAGGACAGACATCCCTAATTGATCACTGTACACCTTCGAGCTGAATTCAAACAAGGCCTCAGAATCCTCCTCATCAATGTTCCACACAATCACTGCCAAATAAAACCCTTTGTTTTCCATGATTTCTCATGCTACTTTCAGGTCTAACATTTTGCTTTAAGAAAGGTAGAAAAATATTCAGTGCATGTTGTTTACATGTGAACAAAGAAAAGTCAAGTCATCATGGCATGTTGAAGTCTTGAAGGTGAGAATTATTTAATTTTCTGTACATTCAGCAAAGAATGGCACATAATTGTCTATTTGTGTGTTTAAAATTGTATTGTACAACCATGGGACATTTACATACTGCTGGCCCCAAATGCGTGTCTGGTGTTTCTTGGGAGTATTACATTTTTGAAATCTAAAGGTTGCTTGCCACTTAAAGGAAAGCTGTGATGATCCTGTTTGTACAATAAATAGAGAACTCTTCCATATTTCAAGTGAGGACCCTGTGATTTTACTGCGGTGTTTTGAGGTCTGGTTTTTCATAAGTGGAGCATATTGAATCTTAGCTGAATTGAGTGGGTTCCCCACTGAGAACAGGAAATCTTTTGGTTTTATAAAATAATCCTTTAAAAAAAAGGCATATAATCCAGAAATATCAACCTTTAGTAATGATATTGGAGGTAGGGCAAATTGGCCTTTGTATCTGAAGGTTCAAAACCTCCCTTCTCCGGGGAGGTTGAGTTGCTTCTGGTCCTACACAGTAATCCAAACCCAGATCATTCTTTGAGCTGTGGTCCTGCCCCCAGCCTGGAAGAGTGGATTGGATCAGCCCCTCACAGGAAACACCTGGCCTGACTGAGCCCTCTTGAAATCATACACTGAACATTTCTTGAAGAATTACCTTCCAAGTTTAAGGAAGAATCCAAAAGGTAAGGGAAATCTGGAGAGAGAGAGAGAGAGAGAGAGAGAGATATGGGGGGAGAGAGAGAGAGAGAGATGGGGGGAGAGATGGGGGGCAGAGAGAGAGAGAGAGAGATATGGGGGGAGAGAGAGAGATGGGGAGAGAGATGGGGGGCAGAGAGAGAGAGAGGAAGAGAGAGAGGAAGAGAGACAGGAAGGAAGGAAGGAAGGAAGGAAGGAAGGAAGGAAGGAAGGAAGGAAGGGAGGGAGAGAGAGAGAAAGGGAGGAAGGAAGGGCTTTCCCGTCACCCATTGGTACCATCTTGTGTTTTTGGTATCAACATTTTTCTCTTAGAACTTTGGCTTACTCCAGCTCTCATCTTGGTCTTGTCCATAGCGAACTTAAAATCTAACCCCATTAGAGGAAAATCTTCTGAAGACCTCCTATGTTCCAGGCATAGAGGAAAGTATAGATAACTGAACTATGCTCTTTGCTGTGAAGAAGATCAGGCTAAAAGGGCAGATAAGCAAATAAAAGCCTTGGCGTGTGATGGGAGCACAGAGGGGGTGGCCAGCCTCAGGGATCAGGGAAGATTTCCTGAGAAGATGCTGACCATCTTCGACCCCTGAGCTTGGTGGGCAAATAGGAATTGGCTGCTGTGGGGATATGCAAATTAAAATGCAGATATAGAAATTAAAATTATTGACTTGCTTCTAGTCTTAATAAGCTTACAATCTTCTCATTGTAGGACTAGACTTCATCATTCAGTTCAAGGGGGTCAACAAACACTTATGAACCTCCTTTTATGCAAAATCTTCATGTGAGACTATTAAATGATAACACTAAATACTGTCTGATTAGGCACCATTAAGTACTAAATGGAGGGAAACAAATCGTGAGTGGCCGGACTTTTGTCACTCTAAATATGCAGGCCATCCATCTGCTCGGAAGACCTAGCCAGGGTCACATGTACTACATGATGGAATTCCAACCCAGCTCAGGTCACCACTTTTAGGACAGCAGGGAGGCTGACTCCCCATTCCTGCACCGAGTTCATCTCTCTACCTAGATGTGTTTCTATTGTCTCAGGAGTCATAGTGTATGAACAGTATTTCTGATGATGTCTGCTTCTCTGGGAGCAGTGAGTTCCTTGTTCCTCCTGGCACCTAGCGAGAGGCCAGGGCAAGTTTACTGACTGGGGAAAAGTGCAGTCAGTGTACATGGTATTACAAACACACAGCAGTCCTGTTTTTCTACATTGCAAAGCTAAGACTTCCTCCTTGATTAAAACAACACAAATCATAAAATCCTATTACAACAACAGCAAAGAGTGACAAAAATCACTTATTTCTAATATTGAATAAGATGAAGTTGAACTCTTTGAAACAACTAAGCACCTCCTTGGAGAATTGTGTCAGATTGGTCCCTGGATCCTTGCATTAAGCACCTGGCATTTGGATTAAACTTGGCCCAAATGGAGGCTATGGAAATAAGGGGGCACAATAGTAGAAGCTCCCACAGTTCTTAACAGACTCAGCTAGCAGACTTTTATTACATGTTTACTGTGAGCTACAGGATGTGACATACTAGAGGGTTAAAAAACAGGGTCTGCAAAGAGCTCACAGTTCATCAAGGGAGCTAGCCTTTATGGAGGGCCTACTCTATGGGATATATTTTTTAAAAAATATGTTTTATTGATTATGCTATTATAGCTGTCCCATTTCCCCCCCTTTGTTCCCCTCCACCCTGAGCACCTCTCCCACCTGCATTCCTCCTCTTTAGTTCATGGCCTGGGTTCTTTGGCTTCTACATTTCCTATACTATTCTTAACCTTCCCCTTGTCTATCTTCTACCTACCATTTATGCTTCTTATTCCCTGTACCTTTTCCCCCTCTCTCCCCACCCACTCCCCTGATGATAACCCTCTGTGTGATCTCCATTTCTGTGATTCTGTTCCTGTTCTAGTTGTTTGCTTAGTTTGTTTTTGTTTTTGTTTTAGGTTTGGTTGTTAATAACTGAGTTTATTGTCATTTTACTGTTCATATTTTTTATCTTCTTTTTCTTAGATAAGTCCCTTTAACATTTCATATAATAAGGGCTTGGTGATGATGAACTCCTTGAACTTGACCTTATCTGGGAAGCAATTTATCTGCCCTTCCATTCTAAATGATAGCTTTGCTGGATAGAGTAATCTTGGATGTAGGTCCTTGCCTTTCATGACTTGGAATACTTCTTTCCAGCCCCTTCTTGCCTGAAGGTTTCTTTTGAAAAATCAGCTGACAGTCTTATGGGCACTCCTTTGTAGGTTACTGTCTCCTTTTCTCTTGCTGCTTTTAAGATTCTTTCTTTATCTTTAATCTTGGGTAATGTAATTATGATGTGCCTTGGTGTGTTTGTCCTTGGGCCCAGCTTCTTTGGGACTCTCTGAGCTTGCTGGACTCCCTAGAAGTCTATTTCCTTTGCCAAATTGGGGAAGTTCTCCTTCACTATTTGTTCAAATAAGTTTTCAATTTCTTGGTCTTCCTCTTCTCCTTCTGGCACCCCTATGATTCGGATATTGGAACATTTAAAGACATCCTGAGGTTCCTAAGCCTCTCCTCATTTTTGAATTCTTGTTTCTTTATTGTGTTCTGTTTGAATGTTTCTTTCTTTCTTCTGGCCCACACCATTGATTTGAGTCCCGGTTTCCTTCCCATCACTGTTGATTCCCTGTACCTTTTCCTTTATTTCACTTAGCATAGCCTTCATTTGTTCATCTAATTTGCGACCATATTCAACCAATTCTGTGAGCATCCTGATTACCAGAGTTTTGAATTGTGCATCGGATAGGTTGGCTATCTCTTCATCACTTAGTTGTATTTTTTCTGGAGCTTTGATATGTTCTTTCATTTGGGCCACTTTTTTTTGTCTTGGCACACCTGTTACGTAGTAAGGGGTGGAGCCTTAGGTGTTCACCAGGGCAGCGCAACCCACGTCACTGTGTTGTGATGCTGTTTGTGGGGGAGGATCCAAGAGAGAACAATGCCGCTTGTTACACTCCCTGCCAGTTTTCAGTCACTTCCCCTGCTACCCACAATCAAATTGGGCCCTTCTTGTGCTGATTCCTGGGTGGGTGGGCTTGTGTACGTTCTAGGACCCTGTGGGTCTTTCCAATGAACTCTCCTGTGTGGCTAGGAGCTTCTCCTGCTGCCGCCGCCTCAACCCCCACAGGTGTTTTCAATCAGAGGCTTTGCAACTTTATTTCCCTGCTGGGACCCTGGGTTTTGTGGTCCATCTCTCTCCCTAGTTGTCCCTCCCAGTTTACCCACACGTGGGTGTGGGACCGCCTGGTCCACCAGCTGCTGCCTTGCTGCGAGTCCTCTCTGCCCGGCTGCCTGTCTCCGTCTCTCCTACTGTTCTGGGTGAGTGTCTCTTCTTTAACTCCTTGGTTGTCAGACTTCCATACAGTTCAATTTTCTGTCAGTTCTGGTTGTTTTTTGTTTTTAAATTTGTTGTTGTCCTTCTTTTGGTTGTACGAGGAGGCACAGTGGGTCTACCTACACCTCCATCTTAGCTGGAAGTGTCTGGTGGCTTTGGGATACATTTTTATATCTGTTTACTCTTTTAAGGATCCTAAAAACTTAGGTGAGGGAAGCAGGTGATGGAAGGTAAGCCCCTGTGGTTTATGTTAAGGGGAATGGCCTTTACTTTTCCTCAAGGGTGCCGAGGAAGTTTCTGGTTGCACCAACAATAGGAGGTGAGAGTGACTGCAGGTCATGCTTGCAGAATCCCATTTCAGAGATTGAGAACCTCAGTGAGATTGGGAGACATCAGAGCCGTGTTACTTCGAAAACTATGCAGTGCTGACTCGAGGTTGGTTATCGTTTAGTCCTCATCTTCGTCATGACAGTGGTATAGCCCCACCGCCCTGTCTGGGAAGGCCAGGCCTTCGTCTCTACTTCCCTCCCTGTTCAGGGTGCAGTGTGACTGCACAAAGAACCTGGGCCCCTGGGTTTCTACTCTGGTTAGGGGTCACTTCTATGTAAACAAGGAATGGTGACGTGCAGATACAAATCTTGGTGTAGTCACCTGCGAGCTTTGTCTCCTCAGACTTTTTAGTTTCCTTTTTTTTGTGAAATGCGGCGAAATCATATTGGGTGGGCGAAATGAGCAAAGATATATGAAAATGTCCTGTCCAAATCCAGCTTCATGGTTGACATTCACTAATGTGCATTTCTACCCTGTTTTCAGCAACCAGGCTTTCAGAGAACTCACCAGAACTTTCAAGAATTATTTAGACTAATTATGTCTTTTTTTTTTTTCACTTTCCTCCCATTCTGTCCCTTTTCTAATTGCTCCACTCTGGATGCCGTTGTTTCTTATCTTCACTGTAGGCCTAAGCATTGATCAGGCAGGGGAGAGAGCCAAAGCTATAAAGACAAGTCCTCCAGGCAGTTGGGCTCCTGGGAGGAAGGGGGTGGGCAGGCCTCATTCTATTTGTACAGGTGCATTGTAATGCTGCCTGTGGTGTGAACATTTTCCACTTCATTACTCCTGGCCCCGGCCCAGGTCCCGTCTGCTCCCCTGGCCCCTGCCTTGGTTTAATTTCAGTGGTTCCTGGCCTTTGGAAGGCAGCAGTAATAGAAAGGAAAACAAATGAGGTCGCCATAAACATTTTTGCACATTGCCCAACGAGAGCAGATGGGTACACTCATGAAGCAGGAGGGGGGCTGGCTTGTCTGGGACCACTGGTACCCCCATCAAATCACCTCAATCCCCAAGGGCTTCTGTTTGCTGAGCCCAATTTTCTAACTGAAATTGGCTTTGATTTAACGTGGGCCATAACAGACACCCACAGGTCCTGTTGGGGCAACTGTAAGAGATGGGTAAACTGAATAAATAATAGCTAACAATTTATTGATCACTTACTATGTGTTAGATGCTGTTCTAAGCACTTTTGATGGATTTTAGAGTGAGATAATATCTTGTTCTTATTCTCATCTTGCAGATGAGGAAGCCCATCTGTAAATTTCCAAACTATGAGGCTCATAGTATGGTTCACAGTAGCAGAGCCAGATTTTTCCCTGGCAGTTTGACTTCGTAGTCTACATGTTTAAGTACTGTGCTATTGTGCCTCCTGGTACAATACTTCTATGTGCTTATATTTTGATGATGAGAAACCTTAAGGTATCTATTACATTTATGGAATGATAGAACGTGGACTCATTGAGTCCCAAGATTGGATTGGACCATAGGTGATAAAGCCTGATGACCATTACATGCTGAAATTCCCCATGGGCATTATCCAGACTCTGCTTACATACCTCCACTGGTGGGAAGCTCACTAATGAATGAGGAATCCCATTCCATTCCATGACTATTTAACTCAGTGGTAGTGCTAATGACTCTTTGTGTGCAAAATAAAGCTTTTTCCTACTCACTTTAGTTAATAAATCTTTCTTTCCTCCTATGTCCTTTGTCTTTCACAGATTAAAAAGAAAAGAAAGAACTCATTTACTCACCCTAATAATATGAAGCTCATGCCTCATTTGAAAGGTGAGAGGTTTATTAGGGCAGGAATATGAAATTCTCACCTTCTTTCTTTTTACTCCTTCCTTTTGTAACTGTTCTAGGTGATTGGCGAATTCACACATGCCAGTCATTTGCTAGTCATGGGGCTGCAGAAAGGAATAGAGGGCAGTCTCCACCTGTGGGGAGCTTACATCCACCATGGGAGCCTGGCCAGTAAATAACCTGCAGTTTGAGTTGTGGACACGTGTGGAAAGCTAGCAGTAGGAGGGGTGGTGAAGTTGTGTTCACCGAGGCAGGTTCTCCAAGACTCAGTGGGCAATACAGTAACCTTACTGTATGTAATCGAAATAGATGTTTGCATTGAAAATCAGTTTAAAATGATTCCCAAATGTATCACTTTATTACTTGAGGAGGGACATGTCATTATAGTTGAAGACATACCAGGGATTGAAATTGACCTCTTCCTTCTCATTTATCCAAGGCCATTACTCCTAGAATAGGTTCCTCCCTCTCCCACCTCATCAATATATCCCTCTCTAGTAGGCCATCCTGTCAGCAGACAAACATGCTGTGAAGTCAACCACCTTTAAAAGGAAACCCTCCAAAAAATAAAAGAAAGAAACCATCCATTGATCCCCCATTTACCCTCATTTCTCTGTTCCTCTTTCCTGACAAACTCTCCAAAGACTTGAACCTACTCACAGTCTCCACTTTCTCTCCTCCATTCTCTCCTGAACACATTCAGTCAGGCTTTTGCCCTCACCTCTGTACTGAAATAGAGATTGTCAAGATCATGAGGGACCACCCTTTGCCAAATCAGAAGGTCAATTCTCAGTCCTCACCTTAACCTTTCCCTGATTTGACCCTAAGGGTCACTCCCTTCTTGAAACCCTTCTCCCACTAAGCTGCCAGGACAGGTATGCACCTTAACAGGCCCCTCCTGCAAAGCTTTCTTACTGGGTGTTCTTCCTCTTTATTAGCTCTAGCCATCGGAATGTTCCAAAGTTTGACCCTCTCCTCTGTCCCCACTTATTCTCTTGGAGATGTCAATCCATGCCAATGACTTTAAATAAAGTGCTCTCAAGAGTGACAAGCATATATTTCTAGCTTGTCTCTCTCCACCTTCCTGCTTTCTCCTATTGGATCTCCAATATGCATCTCAAAAGTACCCTGTTTAAAACAAAACTCTTCATTATCATCCCCCAATATGCTTCTCCCCCAGAATTTCCTCTCTCTGGAAATGGCAGCTTTATCCTTTCAGTTACTCAGTCCAGAAGCCATGGAGTCATCATTGACTCTTCTTCCTCACACCCTACCTTCAACCTCAGTAATCCTTGTCCTCTTTCTGAGAAATAGATCCAAAATCTGCCACTTCCCACCATCTCCCTGCTACCACTGTCTCTGAGCCACCATCTGTTCCTGCTTGGACTTTTGCAATAGCCTCCTAACTGGTATGCCTGTCCATCCTTGTCCCTTTTCAGGCTGTTGCTCATGTGGGAACCAGAGGAAATTTTCAGCATGCCAAGTCCCATCAGGTCACTCCTGTGCCCAAAGCCCTCCAATGGCGCCAATCTCACTCAGGGTGAAATCCAAGTTCATTCCATCCTTCAGGAGGGCCCTCACTTCTTCTCTGGCTTCATCTCTTGCCAGTCTCCCCATCCCTCTCTTTGCTTGAGCCGCACTGGTCTTCCGGCTGTTCCACAAACATGCCACTTGCTCCTACTTTAGGGCCTTAGGCTTGTTCTTCTCACCTGGTGACTCTCGCACCATGGAATCTACGTCACTAGCTCCCCACTTCTCTCAGGTCCCCTTGGAAAGGACTTACCAGAAGACTCCATAGAAAATGGTATCCTGTATCACTGTTTTCTTCACTCTGCTTATTTTTTCTTCATACTGCTTATTACTACCTGATGCAGTATGTATTTATGTGATTATTCAGTCATCTTCTGTCCTCTAGAACTTAAGCTCCTTAACAGAAATTTATTTGCTCGCTGCTTTAACCCCAATGTCTAGAACAACGTTGGCACCTAGTAGTTTCTCAAGAAATACTTATTAAATAATAAGTTGGGAAATGTGTGTTTGGGTTCCTGCTCTGCCTCTAATTCCCTCTGTGACCAGGGCAAACCGCTGCACCTTTGTGCCTTAGGACTTTCAGTCTAGAGTGAAAAACAACAATTCTTGCTCTTCCAAATCCAAAGAAAGTTAAGAAGATCCAATGAGATATGGACTGTGAAAGCATGTTTTAATGAAGACATAATGCATAAAATTGACAGAAGTTCAGTTCCTCCCCAGTTATCTTCAAACTGATGAATTGATCTTAGATATGAGAAGAGCATTATGAAAGTACATGGACTCTTGTTCATCTTTCGGGGCTTCGGGAGTAGCCCAGTATGAAGAAGGAAGGGAAATGAACTTTTATAGTATGACCGATCCCCACTGGGGGCCAGGCAGGGGGCGCATGGTGTGATCCCACCTACTACTTAATACAGCTCTGCCTGGTAGGTTATATGAGCTCCCTGAGGACAATAGCCATGTGTTTTCAGCATTGCAATTCCAGCATCTAGCTCAGAGTAGGCATCAGTAAGAGTTTACTGAATTGGAAATTGGGCTTGAATCTTTTTTTTTCTTTTGCTAAGCAAAGGGCTCAGTGACTGTAAGTGACTTACTCAAGGTCACACAGGTAGTAGTGATGTCAGTGAACCATGATGCAAAAGCTCTGCAGACAACACCAGGCTACTCAATTCGATGTAAGTCTCTTAAGACTTGTCCTGGGTGATTTGGTGCAGTCTTTGCACACAAATCTATCGTTAGAGTAGGCATTAGACTGTGTGCAGCCAGCATAATAACTTTTCTTTAATGCCCTTTGAAAGGAGCCTGGAAAGCTGTTCAATCAGAGAGGAGAGGGAAAGGTCCAGGAAAAAGCCTTCTCCCAATCAGGCCTGACTTTGCAGCACCTCCCAAGTTTTGATGTGGAGTTTCAAGGTTTCACTATGGCCACTGAGGTTACTATGGAGACAGAGCAACAAATATTTGGAGGCCAGTAACACCTCCTTCCCTACCCCCAAGCCTAGTCAAGAATGTTTGAGACATGGCCCCAGCCCATCAGGCTGCTGTTTGCAGCTGAATGCAGCCTTTGTGACTAGCCTCCTGGCCTGCCACCAGACTCTAAAGAGACGACTCAGCCCAAATCTTTCTAAATAGTGTTTGTGTGAGTTGTCCACAAGGAGGGGAAAGAAAGCTCTCCACAACTCTAAGAAAATCATCCAGACTATGGTGACCTCAAGACAAAAATAATGCTAAGTCTCGTTTTGCGAATTCGGGAGAGCCTTGCAAGGTCACTAAGGGAACAATGCAAGTTACCGGTCACCAAGCCTGGGTATGTGCAGGAAGCTCTGCTCTCACAGGGTCCTTGCACATGCATGCGGAGAAGTCTGGCCAGCACTCCCAGCTTACAGATGGGCAAGTTCATGCACATGAAAGGGGCACAAGTTGCTTCAGGTCATCAAGTTAGTGAGTAGTGACACCGAGGCTGAAATGTCCCATCACTGTGGTTATTATTGTATTGCTGTCCAGTTTTCTTTCTAGATTTCTGTGGCACGATGCCTGGCAAGTTTTCAGAGCCTTTCACCTTGTGCATTGCTGAGTCAGTCTTGAGAGTAAAAGAATGTAGTGAAAGAGAGAAATTAGACCTTGGGAGTTAATTTTCTTTCTTTACGGGAACTTGATATGCTTGCCTGTCACTGCAGGCCTGGCATTGTGGGATCTTAGCGGAATGTGTAGGCCCAGGGCTTCCCATCTGGCTCCAGTTCTGTTTGGGGGGAAGGAGGTGGTGAAGGAAACTTGACTTAATGGCAGGTGTTACTTTGAGGGCTAAAAAGGTACCATTGTCTCCCCTGCAATAAACTGCCTGGTTTTCACCTGCTGGCAAATCACGAATTCACTTACCATTAAAATACTGGGTCGTTACTTCATTAATTTAATAAGTCTTTATTAAATGCCTACTGAGGGTCAAGCACTGGGCTGGATATTGGGGATAGAGGACTGAATTATATTTGCTTAACATGTATTTATTGAGTGTCTGCTCTATGCTAGGTACCATATGAGGCCCTGGGGATGCTTCTCGTTCCCTTTCCTTAGGGGAATTGCTTGTGAATAAGTCAAGTAAACACACTTGCCATGGGAAGGATTATTTCTTCCTTTGTAAATATAGGATGCCAGGGGAGCACCCAGCAA
Organism: Macrotus californicus; assembly: GCA_007922815.1. Classification (NCBI taxonomy): domain Eukaryota; kingdom Metazoa; phylum Chordata; class Mammalia; order Chiroptera; family Phyllostomidae; genus Macrotus; species Macrotus californicus. Next base: position 12,829 of record VMDR010002397.1, read on the forward strand.
GAGTGCTTAAATTAGTCTCGACCTGCGCTGTCCACCTCGGTAGCCTCGGTAGCCTCGGTAGCCTGAGACTATTGAACACTTGCAGCGTACCTGCCTGAACTGAGATGTGTTATAAATACGAAACGCATGCTGGATTTCAAAGTCTCAGTATGAAAAATAGAGAATAAAATGTCTCATTAGCAATTAAATTGAATACATGTTGAAATGATAATATTTTGGATATATGGGGCTAAATAAAATATATTCTTAAAATTAATTTCTCATGTTTCTTATGATGCCAGTTAAACCACCCCGCAACCCAATGAGGTACATGTTATTGTATTCTTATCTCCGTTTAACTGGTAGACAATGGACTTCAGTGGCAAAATGATTTTCCCAAGGTCATATGACTTAGAGAGGGTGAATGATTTGCCCAATATCATACAACTGGACCTTCCCTCAGAGAAAGCCTGCTGATCATTAGGTTTTGAAATTGGGTCTTTGATGAGCAATTGGTTACCTATCCTCAATAGGCATTAATCTCCTGTATCGAGAACCTACAAGTGTGTGAGAAGCATGAGACAGTTTAAATCATGAATCAGTTTTGGAGAGCAGAGCAGATGCATTGTGAAAGCAAAACATCCACGCCTATGTGGGAGGATGGCTGCCTGTTCGCAAAGAGCTGCTCTCCTCTTCCTCCTAAACGGGAGACAGAGGCACCCGTCTTTAGCTGGACCCGGGGCTGCTCAGAATGAAGCCAGTATTGTGTGGCCTCCATTAGTTAGTTGTTGCCATGTAACTAAGTTCTGGTCCATGGGAGGCATGCAGACATGGTGTGTGGGACTTCCAGGGAGTGTTCTTAATTGCAGGGGATGTGTCCTTCATCCTGGTCTTCCCCCTCCTGGCTGGAGGGAGCAGCCGTGGTGGGCTGTAAGGTAGCAACCATGCGTGGAGGATGGCACAGCAACAAGGTAGACGGCCTGGGCCTCTGCCAACATGAAGTGCTATCTCTCCCCTTTGGGCTTCTGTTATACGTGAAAAATTGAACCTCATGATTATTCTGAGTTTTCTACCATATGCAGCTGACCATAATCTTAATAAGACCACATATCAAAATTTTCTCCTAATATGTCAGAAATGAGATGGTTAGAGTGGAGCCATACCTGGGGCAGAAAAGCCCAAGTTTGAATTCTCAGAATGTGTGATCTTCAAAAACTTGCATGGATCTATATTTTAAATAAATTAATTTTATTTTTGAAAAATAAATACATGAAGGTGATATTAAAAATCATTTAAACACAACATTTTAGATGATGAAAAGTTACTTAGCCTTCCTGTGCCTCTGTTTCTACTTTTGTAAAATGGGACTAACAATACTTAAATGAATATGTGTGTATGTGTGTTTACATGTGTGTATGAGTAGGCATAGCAACCAGCCGGAGTGGCCTGTGTTGTGGAATCTAGTAGAAAGGTCATCAGAACAGGTCTGAATGAACACAGGAAGTGCTCAGTAACTCTTGCCTTCTGTCTCTGGCCAACATGAGCTAGATGTTGCACAGAGAGTTAATGGTGCATAAGAAATAGTGCCTTGTCTTCAGGAAGATCACAGTAGAATTGAGTAGATGAGCCCTGTATAAAAACATGACACCCAAAAAGATGGATGCTCCAGAGAAGTGCAAAGAGCTTCCTGAACAAGAACCAAAGTCATGGAGCAACCTCAGAGTCAGACAGACTGATATTTGAGTTCATGTGACATTTGAGGTGTGTGAGTATGGACAAGTTAGCTCTCCTTTCTGTGTCTCAGTTTTCACATCTATAAAAGGGGAAGAATAATATTTCTTACCATGTAAGATTATTGGAAGTATCGAATTAAAGGAAGCATGTTAAAGTACTAATCATAATGACTTGGACAAAATCAATGATCAGTAAATATAGCTAGTATTATCATCATTTGGGGCTGAGTGATCAGGGAAAGCTTCCTGAAGGAGGTGGATTTTAAGCTAGGATCGCAAAGATGAGTAAAACAAGGGAAAGGCCTCCAAGGTAGAAAACAGTTTGTTTGCACAGGAGAAGGAGGAGGAGGAGGAGGAGTAAAAGGTAACACCGAAGAAGAGCAACACATACACTGGGCTAGAGTGGGGTGCAGAGGGCAAGAGGGCTAGAAGATAGGTTGAGGTGAAATCAAGAGTTTTGATGCTTTCCCCTATGTACTAGGGAGGAGTTAAAGACTTTTTGCAACATCAACATGGCATAGTCAATGTGTGACTATGGCAGGTTACTTAAGTTCTTAGAAGGAAGGTTAATAGAGGTGAGGCTGGGAGCCCAGTCAAGACATTAGATGACGAGGGTGTATGTTAGGGCACTGGCCCTGGGAATGGAGAGGAAATGATGCCTCTGAGGGACAGCCCACTGGGCACAGTGACTGGCTAGGTGTTGTCCTTCAGACACTCTTGTGAGAGAGGGGAGTGGACCTGGCATGACGTCTCTGTAGTTGCCCCATCTTGACCCTCCTTAAGGGATTTCCCAGGCGACATGCTGGCGTGAGGGATTCCTGGGCACACCTGTTCAACAGGACAGCTCTGCTTTCTCCTCGGGTCCCAGGTTCACCTCAGCTCATGACTCAGTGTGAGAGGCTGATGGGTTGGCTTAGTGACCCACAAAGAAAGGTTAGTCATGTCCAGCAGAGCAGGGGTACCTCACCCCAGCCAGAGTGGCCTGGATTGTGGAATTTAGTAGAAAGGCCATCAGAGCAGGTTTGAAGATGCCTGTCTCAGTCACTGATTTCTGGGCAACTCGCTGAACTCTGGGCACTGTTTTCTCTCCGTCTATAAAATGGGTAAACTTCTTGGGGTCTAGAGGTATGAGATCAGATAATAAATTCTTACAACAATTCATTCCACCACTGTTGAACTGCTCTGTGCCAATGTGCTGGGGACAGAGGAATGAATAAGACATAGGCCCTCCCTCAAGGGGATCAAGTCTAATGGGGAAACAGAGAAGTAAAGAGAGCACAGAACTTTCCAATATATAGTTTCACGTTTACTAACTCACTGAGTCATCTCATATGAAACAGAAACAAATTACACCCCTTTGACAGATGCAAAAACTGAGAGCCAACCAGGCAGTGATTTGCCCTTCCTGGTGTTCCTACATCCCCTTGGACATAAGTACCTCACAGTCCTTAGCACTCTCTATTTGAGTTGCAGGTTCAAATGTTTATTTATGTCCTCACCCTTTAAACTCCCTATAGGCAGGGCTAGCTTCTCACTAACCTGTTGACCACCAGCATCTAGCCCAAGCTTGGCACATGATAATAGAAGGCTGGTGGGCAGAGGGAGTGGTGGGGGGAAATGCAGCTAAAAGTTACAGAGCATTGGCCAAAGGCAGGCTTGGCTGGTCATTTTACATTTGTCCCTGTTGAATCTATTGTAAAAACTCAGCACTATGGGTGTCACTATCTCTGTTTTATAGGAAATGTGCCAGAGGCTGAGGTGAGTTATGGGATTTACTGAGGAATTTATTGAGAATAATCCAAGAAACTTCAAACTGAGAGATGGCCCAGGGGATGGGGGGCATGTGTGTGAGGGTGAAGTGGGTGGTATGGCCAGCAGTCCAAAGCCAGAACCAGAGAGGTTCCTGTAGAGCATTCAGCTAGTTCCCTGGAAGCAGCTTTATCTACCAGAGCCTGCCCTCAGGCTCTTATTAGCATCTGCATTCTTTCCTTTGGAGCACCCAGCTGCCCATGCCCACTCCCAGTAAATACTTGATGGATAAATGCTTAAACGAGAGAACAAAGATTTGATGAAGTCATCACAAATGCTCAGCTCGCACTATGTACCAAGGCACTGGGGCACGCCATTTACTTGTGTTTTCTTTTTTCATATGGTCAGCATTACAATGGAGCACCATTGTGGCCCCAGTTTTACAGAGAGAAATTGAGGCTTAAAGATGTCCTTGGCCTGAAGTCACAGAGCTAGCAGGTGGCTTTGAGGTGAGGCCTGTCGGCTTCCAAAGCCTGAACTACCTGTCACTACTTTGAAGTATGAATGGATTGTGGCTCCTCAACTCTTCTGAAAGTGACGAGTTCTCAGCCGCATTGGCTCTTCTAGAAGGGGTAGGTTCTACTCACTTACTGATCTGACTTTTGATGAAAATAACCCTCTGTCTGCTGGCTCCCCTGGAGTCAGAGAGCATTTTTCAGGCCCCTCTGGATCCAGCTCCCTTTGAGATTTTGAAGGCCTTCACACAAGTGTGTGGATTAATTCCCAATCTGAGGGCTGCTCCAAGGTACTTGCTGAAAGGATTCCTCAAGAATCTCAGCACAGTTATAACCAAGAGAGGTCTTAAGAAATCAAGCCAACTGGAGGAAAGGACAGTGAACAGGAAATCAGGACACGAGGGAGTTGTGAGTCAGCGTTGTGGAGGTGGCTGTCAAAGGAGATAATATGAACTTGGGTTATATCACTAGGAGCACAGTGTCTAAAGTAAGGTGACAATGCACTTCCTTTGAGGTCAGACTAGAGCTGGAATGTGGGGTTAAAGCCTGGTTCCACATTTTCAGATTGTCATAGTCAAACTGGAACTTGTCCAAAAGTTCGGAATCGGAACACAGAAGGGAATATATTGTCATCCATATATAGGCTGAAGGGCCTGCATTTCTTTTTCCTGAGGAAGAGAGGGGTGGAGAAGTTGGGGGAGTGCACTTTGGGCATCTCAGAGGTTTCCTTATGAATAAGGCAATAGATTTTTTTTCTGACGCAAAGGAAAAACTACGATCCTTGCTTGAGTCTTATTTTCTAAAAAGATAGCCAAAGAATAAAATATATTTGAAGAAAAAAAAAGCAAAAAACTCAAGGAACCTCCTCTCTCTCCTCTGTGTGACCCTAATGTTCCCAAGCCTCAGTCTCCTTGTCTGAAAGGTGCAGGTGATACTGAGGCTCCAACAATGTGCAGACTGTGGGGTCAGTGCTTTGTGATGGCGGTGCATAGGGCCTGGGACACAGGCAGCTGGGACTTAAACATCAGCTTAGGGCGACCCTGCTGACTTATTTTAACTTCTCTGTGCCTCAGTTTTCTCATCTGCAAAATGGAGTTGATCTGAGTAAAGCACTGAGAACTGTACCTGTTGATAAAGTTTGCCATCATCACTGCCATCACTTTTCATGTGTGGAAGTAACAATCACATTCAAGAATGTGTCTCCTTTCTCTGCCCCCCCCCCTCCCATTGCCCTCTTCCTCCAGGGCATCTCCAGGACACCAGCTTCCTCTAATCTCCTGACTTCTGGAGAATGTTTTCAAGAAGCACAACATTGATTTACAATACACTCAAAGGCATCTACCTGCCCCCTCTGTTGAAATACTCTTTTAGTGAACAAAGAGGCCGAGCAAGGAGAAAGCCAACTCGTCCTTTTAGAAGTTTCCCACTCTGGACTATGTACTCTGCTAAGTGTTTTTAACTCCATTGACTCATTCCCTCAGCAGTTCATGATGTGGCAAGCAGAGAGAGCACTGATGTGGACACCGAGGCACAGAGAGCTTTATTGACTTGCCAAGGACCACTAACACCAACTGGGAGAGTTAGGATTTGAACCCAAGGCTTTCTTACTCTAAATGCCAGCATTCACATCAGGAATTGCCCAGCCACTTGCCTCTGGCCACACATCTCCTTCCTCCCTGGGGTTCTGCTTGAGAAAGCATGGGAAAGGCCCTCAGTCAGGTTCCCAAGCTTGAAGCCAAATCCTTGCAGTATTAGAAAGGACCAAGGAAGAGAGAGGAGCCTAGAACCCTGGATGTGTCTGCGTGAGCCTGAGTGAGCCCTTGGTGCTGGAGACCTCACCTGGGCCAGCCCTGTTTTCAGGTGGCTAGCTTTAACAGTAAGCACCCCGTCAGGAGCCCAGTGTCCCTACAAGCATCACCCAGCAGAACTTTGACAGTCCTGTACCTGTGCTATCCAACACAGCAGTCACTAGCAACTTGTGGCTCATGTGACTGAGTGATCGTTATCTCTGTTTTATAGCCCGCTCAGGGAGCTTATCATAGTTGTACAGTTGGCAAGTAAGGTCGCTGGAACTTGAACCCATCTTGTCTGACCCAAAGGTAAGCCCTTCGCCACCACACTAGCCTCTTGTCCCTCTCCCCAAGGAAAGCCTGTGCACCCTTCTGAACCCAGACAGGTGATTGGGTCATGTCTGCCTGTGCAGAGGGGCCTCACTTCCTGTCTGTTCCACCTGGACCCAACTCTAGAAGCCACCTGTGTTATTCTACTGATAGCAATGTTTGCCCTTCCAAAACCAGGGCCATAAAAGGCAGCTTTCAAAGTCACTGCCGCAGAAATGTCAACATGAAGGGGAGGCCAGTCGGTTTCTGAGGTGGAATGTCACCTCTGGGCCTCCCTAGAGGCTGTGAGAAGTCCAGAAGCCTGGGGTCTAAGCTTGCTTGAACCACAAACATGCTGTAGTATCTTCGGCATATTTCTTACCTTCTCTGGGCCTTGTTTTAGTCATCAATATAAAGAGAGGGTGGGACTTAACTTAAAGATCTTAAAGGGTTCTTTTATCCCTGAAATGTCAAATGTCCTCTGCTGTGGGTCCTGGGGCGCAACACCCGAAATGCAGTGTAATGACTGAAATGCTTTATGTAGCAATCTTCAAAACAAAGCCATCCCCAAATATGGACCTGGGTTTTTTTCCAACCTCCAACAATGTTACCATTGAAGCAGTAAAGCTACTCATTAATATTTCATAAAAAGTGATTTTGTGATTTTTCTTAATGTATGAAAAACGCCCCCCACCCCCAACACTGGGCCCCGCGCCCTAGAATGTAAAACCACAGCCAGACTGCTAGGACTCTACAGAGCTCAGGTGTTTGAACAAATTGCCCACACTTGAGAACACAGGGCAATTTTCTCAACTTTTAAAATGTTTTCTGCCTCCCCCCCCACCCCTTTTCTGGGGTTTTCGCCCTTGCTTGTAACTTAAACCACAAATAACGCTTTAAGCCTCTGGCTGTGAGTGGAGTCGCGGCTGCCAAGAACAGCAGGGTTCACGTGGGCCCTTTTTCTGCCGCTCGTAAAAACAGCTCAGCCGAGGACAGCAAAACGTGCATTTTTCTCTTTCTTCTCTAATTGATAAAAATACTGCCTTTCTTGTGGGCCGGGGAAGGGGCAGGGCAGACTGATGTTGATTCATGGTTGGCAGGTAGGGATTGCTGCTTTAGGTGAAACAAAACCCAGCCATGGCAGCCCTGCCGCGCCACATACGCCAGACAAACCCCCTGATATTGGCTTCTACTTAAGTCCTTTATTCAGAACTTGGTACACACAGGTGTTCTCTTCATGTTTGTGGTTGCCTGAATGTGCTTGCACATTCCTTCTTACTCTCAACATTCAGATAAGCACTCACATTTTCATTGTGTAGCTGAGGACACCATGACTCTGAGAGGAAACCCCAACTCCTTCAGGGTTACTCATGCAGTTACCTGGTAGGGCTGGTGTGTAAATCCAGGCTGGCACCAGATCGGACTCCTGAACCCACACTCTTTCTCTGTGTGTGCACAGCCACACAGGCCAAAGAAACCTTTGTTCTCAGCTCACAGATGAAGCCGAGGCATTATAGACAAGACCTGTGGAATAGGCTTCTTTTCTCCGAGAGCTTTTTCATACAACTTCCAAAATTGTCCCTATGGGGATGATGCTTACAACAGAAATGCCAGCTCAGGCCTCTTTCCAGCTGCCTTCTGGACATCACTGCCTGGATTTGTGCTCAGTTGTATGGACAGTGCATGGGCCGTAGTTGGTGGTTACTGTTGGTTGAATGATTAAGTCACTGATGGCCCACGGATACTGTACTGTCCAAATCTGAGCTGATCTTATCCACTGATGATTCTCCAGTGCCAAGGCAGGCCTTGGGAAATAATTGTCCAACGAATGAATGAATAACTGAAGGAATGCATTTTCCTTTCCTCCACCCCTCCTCCCATTCAGTTCACCTTCTGAGTTGTCTACTTCTGCTAAAGATACCACCATCTCTCTCCAGTCTCTCAAGCCAATAGCCTGGGACTTCCCCTTGGACACCCCTTCTCTTACATGACTCATCAAATTGGTGACCACATTATTTCAATTCTGCCCCTGACCCGTCTTTCATGCCTGTTCCTTCCTCTCCAAACCAGAACTCATAAACTTCTTGCCTTATTATTTAAAACGGTTACAAGGAGCAAAATCCCAAATTAAACTTCCTTAAGCAAAAAAAGGATATTTAAGTTAGAAGAATATAGGGACCATCACAACAGAATTGAAGGTGAACCTAAATCACCAAGCCCCAGGAAGGACACAGTTGGCTGGAATAGAAGCTGTCTTTCTCTTCTTCCTCACCGTGTTCTGGCTTCATTCTGTCTTGCCTGCTTCCTCCATATCGTAGGGGCATGGAGGCCTCTAGACTTGTATCTTTCTTTCTCGGTCAGTCACTTCGTAAAGGCAGGAACTTTATTATTCTCTTCTTTCCCCCACAGTACCTAGTATAGTGTGTTGAACACGCAGAGCATTCAGTTGTGAAGTCTTGTGCCGCCTCCTAAAGTTGGCTGAGGTGTGCACGATCTGTTGAGGCAGAAGATGAAATGACCGAGTATAGGCTGAGCCCAGACTGCATGGGCTTGAATCTCAGACCTTTCCTTACTACCAGGATACCCTAAGAAAATCATTTAACCATGCCTCAATTTGCTCATTGCTAAATTGGGAACAATAATTGAGCCTACATCATTAGGTAGCTGTGAAGGATGAGTTAACAAAGTGTAGGTTCTTAGAAAGGTGCCTGGCATAGAGTGAGCACTCATTACAATTTGGCTGTTGTAAAAATGATGAAGCTGCTGCTGATGGTGATGAAGTTTCATGTTAGTGTTGGTGGGGGTGATCTGTCTTCTGATCTTGGTCCCCTCTTGAGTGGTTTTACAGGCCTGTGTGGAGAAAGCACAAGCTTTTGACTTAGCTTATCTGGGCTGAAGTCTTTTCTCTGCCAGCCGAGTGACCTTTACCAAGCTGATTCCCCTTCTCTGAGATTTGTTTCTTCATTCATAAAGTAGGTGTGACCTCTCTGACTGGTAAGGAAGTCAAGAACTACGGAATGTTGAAGGAAATGTAGGTTTTGGAACACCATGCTCTTGGCCAAGGCCTCTTCCTCCAGGATGTCTTCTGTGACCCTCACCCCCGTTAAGTGGCCACAACACTCTGTGCTGCCTCAAGCCATGCGCTCATTCACGGGTACTTCCTAAGTGAGCACCTACTATGTGCTGAGACTAGAGCTGTGAAGAAGACAAGATTCTTGCCTTTTTAGAGCTTACACTTTAATGGGAAGACAGAGCACCAATAATTAAATAATAATATAACTTCAGGTGGGCAAGTGCCAGAGGACTTGGGGTCGTGCCCCCCTAAGTTCAGCCTCCCTTGGCACACTGTGCCGCCTTTCCCTGTTCACGCATCGGTCTCTTCCTCTGTAGTGAGCTCCTGGAGGCCAGGCGCTCCATTGCACTCAGGTCTGTAGCTCAGGTACGCAGCACAGCCCCTGTGTATTGTAGCAGCTCAATCAGAGCTCATTACTACCCACCATGGTTGAACCTAAATGATCACTATGACACCTGACATTTTCTAATCACAGTTTTTCTTCACTAAATAGTCCAAGCAGACTGTATCCCAGGGAGCCGGGGTGAGACATGAGCCTGGCAGCTGGGCAAGTCATAGAACTGCCGGTCTGTCTGCGAGCCAGCAACAGTCGTACTGGAAGTCAACAAGGGAAATGGAAAGGGAGAGACCCTGGCTCCACGGGGCGCACACCCTGGGACCTGCGCCAGTGTGAACATGGCTTTCCGGGTGAGGATTTCCCCTTGCGGAATGGGAATAGCAGCTGAGGGCGAGGAGAGATAGGGAACTGCCTGTGCTTTCCAAAGGGCTTCCGTCCACAGTGTCTTATTTATTTAAGCTTCATAACAACCCTTGGTATGTACATATTTGCATGTGTGTACGTATATACACCATGCCCCTCACCCCCCCTGCCACAAACACATACTTCTTCTGACTCACAGATGAAGAAAAAAGGCCATACAGGCTAAAGGACTTTCTGAGGTCACCCATCTAGTAAGAAACAGAACGTAGGTGAGGAGCAGGGTTTGGAATGAGCACATGTCTTGGAACCCTTCAGGTTCATAAAGTCAGGGACGGTTTAGAAGGAAGGACTAGGGATTAAGGAGGTTCCACAGAACCAGAGAATTCTTTCCCATGAAGTCTCCCTGCTGCTGTTCTCTCCCGCTCCAGCTCAGCCTCCACATCCTTGCTGCTGTCAGTCCCTGATGCAGAATGGAAGGGGACAATGGCTTCTAGCGGTGGTTGCTGGCATGATTAGTCCCATACCATGTCTCCAGCCTTTCCACCTGACATTCTGTCTTGCCCAAACCCTACACTCAAGCCACGTGTGTTAGCCTTCGCTGGTGGGCACCATTACTCTTTCAGGCTTTGTCCCAATAAACACAGTTTCTTTTGTCAAGTGAGCAGGGGATGGGGAGAAAAGGAGCACCTCTTTCCATAATTACGTTCTCCTGAAGTATCACCTTTTAATTAAGACTAAAGTAATACATTACATGACACTAGAAAAAGTGTGATTGCAGGACCTTGAGACAGCAGAGAAGGTGGTCAAAGGAGACACCTTTTCAAATATGCAACTTCCTCAACCAATCAGGAGTGCCACCCTAGCCCCAGACCACCAGGCTAATTGGCTCCTGGTGTTAGCACCTGGCCATGCCTCCAAGCTGTTGGCCAGTGTCTGGCACATCAGAGGCCACCAGGACATCTTTGTGGAAGGACTAGGAGAAGCAGAGACGTGAGGCCACAAGGAGGAGTCAATCTCTTCCTCTCTGCTGGGACTTCCCTCTTTAGGAACATAGTAGGCTGTCAATTGGGTCAAAAACACAGCTGTGGGGAAGAGTAGGTGGAGGAGGGGATGGGTATGAGGAAGAAGAGGAGGAAGTAGAAGAGGGAAGGGAAATGGCTGGGGAGGGGAAGTGGGAAGCAGGAGGCAGGGGAGGACATGTGGTGGGAGTTTAGTGCCTCTAATATCAATCCCTGAACCTCCTTCAGCTGCTGGAAGAGAAGTCTAGCCTGCCCACAGGGCAGGGTGGGAAGGCACTTCCTCTGAGGAGCTTGGAGCCCTTGTCATCTTCTCACATCCTGGGAAGCTTAGGTGGGGCTAGGCTGCCTGGGTCCATTTTCCTAGCCAGCCCTGCTAGCTTGGGGTCAGACCCCGAGAAGACTGGCTTACTTGGGTCAGGTCCAGGTGCCCTGGGTCTACATGAAGTTTCTCAAGAGCTAGTGCAGTGGGGTCCAGATGTGCAGCCTGCCTGGGAAGCCACAGGAGGATGAGTCAGAGAAGGGGCTTCCCATGTCTGCTACAAGACTCCTGAACCACAAGGAGACACAGATGCAGGGCTGGAAAGAAGGAATGAATAATTAATTTTAAAAAGTGCGTAGTTGGAAGAGGGGTTTTGTGTAGACTTAAAGGTGAAACAACCCTGAGCTACAAGAATAAGAAGAGCATTCCTAGTAGTGAACCTAGTTTGTGCCACATGGAAATTATTATCAATGACCCTATGTATTGCATGCCTACTGTGTGCCAGGGGCTTTCCGTTATTGCCCTACCCTCTGCCACCCACCATGAGGTTGGCCTAAATATTCTCACCTAATTATTGAGGAGGCTCAGATAGTCATTGAACATAGAGCCCCAGTATCCAAAGCCTCCTAGCTCTACAGCTGCAGAAAGGGAGGCTAGGGAGGATAAGCAACTCATCACAAGTAAGAGCCTCTGGCACACAGTAAGAGTTGCAGGCAGAGCTGAGCCTCCCGCCCTGCTCTATGGCCTCTTCATCCACCACACCCTTCCTTTCCTAGGTTCTCAGGCCTTCACTTTCAGAAGGCACGGGAGGGCAAGGTTCCATTGCAGTTTCAGAGAAATAGCCATTTACAGGATTTCCAGTCTATTGCCAGTTGCCAGGGCCATCTTCTCAACCGATGGCAGTCTCTTGCTTTTTCCCAGTGCCCCATGACAGTTGGCCCTGCCAGGAAGCTATCAGGGCCCTGGGCTGGGATGTCTCTCAGGGCGATAATGACAGTGCATCCACGTGCTGATTGATAGAGATGACAGGAAAGGAGCAGCCAGGAGGGAGGAAGGAAGGGCTGGCAGGAGTCCGGGTGGCCAGAGGGGCCGCTGGCCAGTGTTTCCCTGTAGGGAGAGGGCAGGCTCAGGCGACTGGCTTCCTTGTAAACAGTGTGGCCAGCTCTAAAAATACCCGTCCTAGACAGGGGACACTGAGCTCCTCCGGTCTGCTCCCGAGCCTTCCCAGGGGCCTCAGCCCCTTTCCTGAAAGGTCAAGGGGTTGGGAAGAAAATCTTGTGAAGAGTAGGATTTCCTTAGCAAGGAAAGTACAACTTTTTTTTTGTTTTTGTTTGTTTTTTAGTGCAAAGCAGAAGGAGGATATTCTGTGGGTTTTAGCTACAACAGTAAAAGGCAAAAAATACCCACACCAAAAACCAGTTTCCCTGAGTTCCTGTCCCTCTTTAGTAATGTGAGGCTTGGGCCCGACTCAGAGTCCAGCTCTGGAGCCATCCATATTCACAGCCTGGAATCAGGGCCAGAGAGCAGGCCCCTGGACTAGAATCTCCAGCTGTTCCCCTTTATGAGGCGTGTGACTTGTGACTCAGCCGCTCTATGCCTCAGTTTCCACATTTATGAGAGGGAATAATAGTAGTGTTACTTCACTTGGGTGTGGAGAGAATTCAATGAGATGCTATATAAAGCTCTTATCACAGTGCTTGACATACGGTAAACAATCCCAAAATGCTTATTGTTATGACTTATATGGGGGGATATAACTACTTTCCGAATGTGAACTTAAGACTTGGTTTAAAGGGAAGTTTAAGAGGTAAGTGAAAAGAGTGATGTGGATAAGAAGAGGGAGAAAGAGTCTGAGTCACAGAAAATTCAAATATGCTAGTTGACAGATAAGGAAACTGCGGCCCCGGGCACAGAAAGGAGTTGCCCCAGGCCGCACACTGTTAGCAGCTATCTGTGGGTTCAATACGAAATAGCAGTGTGATGAGACTATTAAAACCCCTGAGTCACTCACTCTAAGTTTGCCTCCCTAAGGGTTAGGGGAATGAGGCCTCTCGATGATATAGTACATTAAAGTGTGGGAAGCCCTTTGCAAGGGGAACACAGACCTCAGCAGGTCACTGCCAGAGGGCTGAGCTCCCTGATGGGGCCACTTGCTGGACATACTCAAGGATGAACAGAGCTCCTCCTCGGGGTTGCTGTCTGAGTGACGCGTCTGTTTACCGTGCCTCAGAATCCAAGGACCATGGAGAAGAGGCACAGGTTGGAAAAGCTTAGGTTGGCCTAAAGAAGAATCTTCAAACCCTGTGCTATCTAGTTTGGTAGACACTAGAATCTTCAAACCCTGTGCTATCTAGTTTGGTAGATGAGCACATGAAATGTGGCTAAGTCTAGATTCCAAAGATTTAATTGAAAAAGAAAAGAATATAAAATAGCTCAATCATTTTTTGATTCCATATTGAAATGACGTTTTTAGATTCATTGGGTTAATTAACATGTATTAAAATTAGCTTCACCTGTTCTTTATATTTTTCTCCTGTGGCTTCTAGAAAATTTAAAATCACACATATGGCTTGTAGTATCTTTCTGCTGGTCAATACTGTTTTAAGCACTGCTTCTGTGACGCACCAGGTTATAAGCCTCTCATCACTGGAGATGTTAAAAAGAAAGAAAGAGGCATTGTTAACAGAATTCTGATAGCTAGATGGATAAGCTCTGTAATCCCTCCAGTTCTGATTCAGCCTCGATTCTCAGATAGTACTCTGAGGAGCACTTGCTACTTGGAACATGAATAAGTGTTATGGGAAAAAAGATTGATGATTAATTTAATGTGGAAAATTCTTGGTTTAAAAAAAGGTAAGTTCCTTACTCCAGGACTTCTCAGGATCTTCGAGACACAAAAGTGCCCTGTGAGTTTTTAATGACAAGGACACTGTGTGCAGTATCCCCCATGTTAATTGGTCACAGAACCTTATCTTCACAGAGCATGACCAGGAGATAATTTATTATTAAGTTCGTTCCTTGAGAATTGCTATCTACAGGTTCTCAAAAGAACATGGAAGTCTGGTGTCAGCACTGAGTTCAAATTCTGGCCCACATCTTAGGTGACCTTGGACATGTTATATCACCTTCATCAATGTAAAATGAGAAGAATATTGACCTCTCAGCAAAACTTCAAGAGTTATTCTTAAAAGCATAGAGAAAAATGCAGTGTAGTGGCTGATGCATGTATAATGGGCATTCAAGAAATGGTAGCTCTAATAACGGAAGCCCAGAGAGGGAAGCTGGCTTCTCCAAGCTCACACAAGAAATCAGTTATGGGTAGGCCTTGAATCTCCCCCTCTGGGCCCTGGCAGTTGGCCTTGCTTCTCTTTACTAAGCAACAGCAAATTAGAAAAAACAACAATAAAACAGTTCATCGGAGGCGGTAGGAGGCTTTCTCAAATCTGGTGTGATTTTATAGGTCAAGTCAGTTTTAAACTAAAGATACTGTTTCCTTCTCTCCCTCCCTGTCTTGTCCCTCTGTCAGTCCTGGTCAAAGGAAATCACAGCTGGCCCTGGGAGTCTCCCCTCTCCTCCCCTCGCTCCCTGGTCCCTGTCTCTGCAGGCTTTGGAGCTCCCAGCAGATGGTTCGCCCTTATCTGCGGGCTCCAGGCCAGAGGAGGAATCCTCCGGTCACATGTGACTTTCTGGAGGGAGGGAGACCTTGTAAATAAACACAGCCCACACAGTGGAAGGGGGGAGGGCTGAGGGAAAAGAATCCTTGACATTTGGTGACTGGGCCAGGATTAAAGGCCATGGGGCATAGCCCTTATTGGTCATTTCTGGGAGGAATTGCCAATCCACTCAGCTTCCCTGGATGACAAGGTGGCCTTTAAATAGCCCTGAGAGCTGGGGCATTCCCAGTGCACTGCTGGCTTGATCCGGGCCTAATCCCTTGCCCAGGACTAACCTTTCACAGTTTACAGAGCACTTTATCTCCCAGCTCAGTGTGGTCCTATAGAACTCTCCTGAGAGAAGGGAGGCTTATCTTCACCCCCAATTTACAAAAGAAGAAACCGAGGCTCAGGTTGTAAGGGAATCACTCCTGGCAGTGCACTACACAGTTGGGTCTGGGCTGAGACCTATGTGAATATTCTGCAACCAGATCCAGAGATCTGCCTATCACACCACAGTGTCCTCTTCCCATGGGTCTTCCCTTGTGCCCAGTATCAAGCTCCATGTGCTGGGCAAGCCCTTCTTCTTCCCAGGGAAGCCCAACCTCCAGGGTGAATGATATGTTCACTATCTTGGTGGTGGTGATGGATTCACAGGTCTGTACCTATCGAATTGTGCACTTGAAATGCATGCAGTTTACTGTGTGTCAATTATGCATACTTCCATAAAGCTATTAAAAAAGAGGAAGATAAGAGGCAGAAAAGAATGAAGGAGATTGGCAGGCATATCCTTCAAGAACTCTGTGAGAAGTCTTAAAACGGGGATACAAAATTCTACAGGCACGTGGGTAAGGAGAGAGAGCTTCTTCCCCAAACTGGAGAGATAGAAAAGACTTCTTAGAATAGATGTCTGATTTAACTCAAGGTATAGATAAGGAGGTTTTAGGTTCAGAAAGATTAAGTGGAAGATATAGGTATATTTGTCTTGGGGAATAGAGAATGGTGTTCCCCATCCCCCCCACCCCTTCCTTTCTTTTGATTCTTGGAGGCCTGAGGTTAAAACTAACAGCTGCAAATCTCTTTTCTTCAGAAACTCAGACACACACTCTACTTGGCAGGCAGCTGGTTTTGCTAATAAGAGTCCTGCCCTCCTTCCTCCCCCACTGTGCAGCTCATCCCTTCAGGTCCCGCTGAGGCCCTGTCCTCTCCAATTTCCTCTCTGAACTGAACAGCCAAATGCTTGCTGGGTGAGCCACTGACAACTCAGGTCCCGGGCCCCAGGGCTCCCTCATTTCAGCTTCTTCCAAATCCCACAAAAAAAAGGAGGTTTGGGGCAATTCGTGTGGGAGTGTGATAGGATTCTAGGTCTGAAATGAAAATATCTTTTTTCTCTTCCATACCCTTTGGCTTAGGAATAGACATGTGACCACTAGAGAATTTTGAATAATGAATGTATTAGAACATATTGTGATAAGCAGTAGAAAATTCAAGAATTGTCACAAGGCTATTGTTATTGGTTATTGGTTAATAACTTGGTCAGTAACTTGTTATTGGTTAATCAGTGCTCCAAAACCAATTCTGATCGCTGCTCTTACAGTTCGTGAAACATTAAGTTGGTTTGGATGGTCCCATTATTCCTGCCTTCATATTAGGAACTACTCCAATGACATGTTAAACCCACATACAAAATTGTAGGTTAGCTCTTGCTTTTCAATTTCCTCGACATGTTTGTTGATTTTAAACTGCCCCTTTTCAAAAGTTGCTTTACTAATTAAATAAACCAGTCAGCTACATTCCCTGCATCTAATTCAGCTCGCAAATGTAAGCTTAGTTCTGGAGTCGGTTTTCCAACCTTGGCTTAAGGGCCATTAGTCACTGGGAGCAAAATGTGGCATTTGAACAGCTGTTTCAGGCATTCAGAGTCCAGGGCCTACAGGTCTAGAGGAAGGGGGGAGGGAAACCAGTATTTATTTACTGAATATCTGCTTGTGCCAGGCGTCCAGGCCTTCACAAAGAGTATCTCTTTTAATTCTCTGAACAGCCCACTGACTTTTCTTTGGTTTAAGGTCTGTCTTCCCCAGGCACAGCAAGTTTAAAAACTTATCCAAGAATCCCACAGTTTATAAGTGGTGGAACTGAGACTTGAACCCAAATAATCTTGTTCTAGAGCCCAAACACTTGAACACAGTCCTCACGTAACCCTCCCAGCCCCAAGACATAAGTGCCTTTGTTAACAGACCTGTGTTCCAGATGAGAAACCAGAAAAGTAATTTTCCCAATTTAAACTACATGCAGACCCTGGGTCTGAACTCTGTGATCCTGGGCAAGTCACTTCACCCATCCTTCCATCATCCATCCATTCATTAATTCAATGCTTTTTCTGTCCCAGGGACTGTCTTGTCCACAGAGATGAAAAGATATATGAATTATGGCCTCTGCTCTCTAAGAATTTATAATCCAGTGAGCAAGAAAAACATCTAAAAAAGTATGAAACATGAGTGAAGTATGAGAAGTGCTGTTAGAGGTACATAAAAAGAGCTAAAGGAATAGAAAGAAAAAGCATTAAATTACTTAGTAAAGTAAAAGTAAGGAAAGCTTGCAAGAGGAGGGGACATTGCATTAATAACTCTATGCTCTCCAGGCAGATAGAGCATCAAAGGAAAAAATGATACAGTGTAACAACAGCAACACTGATACTGAATGCCTAGCACCTGCTTTAAGTACCATCTCAGTAATTCTCACAACGCTGTGGAGCAGGTACTAATATTCAGACCACTTTACAGGAGAGGGAAATAGGCACGTGGAGGTCTTGCCTCTGTGCCTATGATCACACAGTAACTTGCTCAGGATCACACAGCTAAGAAGGAACTGAGCTGGAATTCAGCCCCAGGCAGGCTGGCTTCAAAGCCCACACTCTTAGTTGCTGTGTTCTGAGGGTTTGGGGGTGCCTGCCCGCCAGTAGTTCTTGGGTGTGGCAGGTGATAAGACTGGCCACACAGCAGGAATTAGGTCCAGAGATTCTTCCTTTCTTCATAAGACCTTAGATGTTCTTGGTATAAGGGCCCTGGACATCTTGGGATCCATAAAAATAATAACGTTGGGGTGTATGTAAATCTGTGTGTATTAAGGAATAACATCCACCTTTCTCTCTGATGAGGTCAATATGGAAGAATGGTACGTGAACTTTATTTGCTTCTGTCTGGAACTATATCTGCTCATTGTATTGGGTATGCTCAGTGGATTTTCTTGGCTTCAGTGTCAGCATTTGAACCCTTGTTTCCTTTCTGCACTCCCTTACTGGACTGGAGAGCCCATGAGGACAGAGCGCTTGTCCACCTTGTCCTCTACCACCCCTGGTACCCAGCTCAGTAGCTGACACATAACTCAAATAAATATCAGTCGAATGAATTACTATTTATTGAATGGGCTCTTGAGTCTTTGGTTAATTTATTTATAGAGTAAGTCATGAGTTAACAAATCTAGTTTGATCAACAAAGTATTTCATGCTGTGCAATCAATGAGGTAGGAGGTAATAACACAAGGGTCTTTTGAAGATGAAAACTGTAGGGATCATTGGTCCAGATCAGCGGTTTACAAAATGAAGCTGAACTTCTCAAAAGAACTTGACTTCAGGGCTTTTGATTCAGCGGGTCTGCGATGGTGCTTGGGCTTCCTGGGTGATGCTGAAGTGACAGGGGCAGTACATCTGGGGATGGCAAGTATGGGACCTTCCTTTTCTTTTTTTTTTTTTTTTTCTTTTTCCCATCTCTTTCAGCTTGTGCTTGAACACTTTGAGTGCTGGGCTCTTATGCCTCACAGGGAAGGCTGCCCTGCCCCTTGTAACAGCAGCAGCAGCAGCAGCAATGAGGACACCAATTCAGTGACCAGATATACACTGAGCACTCCTTTATGTGCCAGGCACTGTGCACTGGTTACCGAGTCCAAAGGCTAGGCATTACGTATCCCCATTTTACAGTGAAAAAACCCCCAAAACTCAAGAGGTTTAGTGGTTTACCTAGTGCCTCAGAGGTGGTGAGGGGCAGGGGCAGGATTCAAGCCACCCAGCTTGTCTGTCCACGTGCCCCCACCCCCAAATCTGGAGCTGGTCCCTCGCAGCGAGGGCGGGGCCCGGGTGACTCTTGGGGGGAGGAGAAGGAGGAGAGGAGACAGGCCTGCAAAGCGCCCGCCCTGCCAGACTCCGCTCCGCCCAGCCCTCCCAGACCTCCCCATAGAAGGTAAACCCGGGCAGGATCCCCGTGAGGGCTGGCGCGGCCTGGAGTCCTGCCGGTTTCAGTTTCTGAAGAGCGGGCCCTGAGCAAACAAGGGCAGGGAGGAGGGCCCTGGAAGCCTTCCCAACAGATAGCAGTTAACTCCCTGCTGCCTGGGCGCCACCCACGTGGGAACGGGCGGGTTACCAACGCGAGGCTTCCCTGGCAGTCCCACAGTCTCCGCAGGCGGGCGGGCACCCCTGGCTCCCAGAGACACCTGAAGCCCAGGAAGGCACACACTGGCCCGCAGGGACACCACGACTGAGGGCGGCTCAAGGTCCAGTTCGAGTCAGGCTCTCTGCAGGACATCTAAGCCGGGTGAAAAGGCTGGGGTGAGGGGCGGGTGAGAGGTGGGGGGTGAACCCCAGCCCTGGTCTCCAAATATGGACATGTCTTCCTGCTTCAGGTGCCTCTCCCTTCCTTACTGGGACATTCCTGTTCCAACGTGTTAGCAAATCTCTTAAAATGTTTGTTTTCTTTCTGAGAAAGAGGCTGAGGGACTTTGCCAAGACCAACATGAACTCCAAACACAGGGCATTCTCTGTCGGGCGTTTTTCTGGACAGACAGACCTGGGTCTAAATACTAATCCTGCCACTTCCTAGCCGGTGACCTTTGTGTGAATGTCATAATCTCGCTGAGCCTCATTATCCTCATCTATAAAATGGGATAATGATACCTATCTTTAAGATATGGTCTGAGGAGTAGATTAGATATAGATTATACATATTAAGCACTTAGTGCCTTCAGTCAATGGCAATTAACATTATTATCAATTATTTTATTATTATAAATGACTAATAATGACTCTCAGGATTATTACTAATGCTACTGTGAACATAAGTGTAAAAATAGGCTCAATTAAAATTTTTTACTGAGGGAAATAGCTTTATGGGAGGTGAATAAAAAAGGAGGAATAACACTAGGTCAGGAAGTATATACATGTGATCTCATTTAATATTCAAACAGCTCCATAAGGCAGGCGCTCTTATCCCCAGGTCACAGATGAGGAAGTTGAGGTTCCTGGGAGTGAAGTAACTTGCCCAGGTCACACGCTGAGGAAGTGCCTGGTGTCCAGGCCTCCCTCCTTCACAGTGCCTCCTGAGTCCCAGACACTTCACATCTGCCGGCCTCAGCAAAGGTACCTCCAGCTGCTGGGAATTCTTCCCTTCCCACTCTCATCGACTTGGAGGAAAACAAGTCAGCTCTGGAAATTGGATAAAGGTCACCTCCTCCAGGCAGCTTTCCTAATCCTCTCCCCTATCCCTCTTTTGTTCTCCTGGTACCTTGAGCAGGTGACTGTGCACCCTTGGGGGTGTGTCTCCCCTCAAGGGAGTGTGCTCCTCTGAGGCAGGCACTATATATACTTTGTTCTCACTTTGGGAGGGTCGGTGTGGTGTTCTGGTGGAGAACACAGGCTTAGAAGCCCAACTGTCCAGACTCACTTCTTGGCTTTACTACTTGCTGCTTTGAGGCTTGAATAAGCGACTTAAACCCTCTCTGCTCCACTACCCTTCCCCATCAGATAGAGATAAACAATAAGATCAGCCTCAACAGGTTGCTGTAAGGATTGAATGAAGTACTGCACATAAAAACTATGATTCTATAAATGATAGATGTCCAATAAATGAAGACAGGACCGGTAAGGTCCTGAATTTTGCTAATTAACAGAAAGTGAAATGTAAAAAGAATGCTATAAAGTTAAGAGCGTGGGATAGATATCAGGAGACCTGAGGTCTCCTACCCGATCTGTTTCTGTCTTAATGTGTGCACTTGAGCTTGTCTCTTCCTCACTCTGGATTTACTTCTCCTTCTGCAAAAGGAGAGGTTGGGCTCCCACAGCCAGATAGTCTTTTAAGAGTAATATCTAGTAATATTAGTGTTTAGTTTGTTGCCTGTAGGACTGTTGCTTGTATAATGTTCCAAGTTAGAAGTAAAACTCAGAAATAAATGTCTGGTTTGCCACTGGCAGCACAAAGCTCTACCACCGATAGATCATTGTACTAACCGTGATTGCTGCCAGCTTTTACCGAGTACCTGCTAGTGCCTCGCATTGAGCCAAGTACCACTATTATTCTGTTTATTTTTCCCAAGAATCTGATAAAGAAGACATTACTGTGATTACCATTCTACAGATGAGAAAATAGAGGCTCTGGGGTTGTAAGTAGTTGGATAGAGAGTAGGATCCTCATTTGTCCAGCTTCATTCCTTCCTGCCTATAAGAATCCTTTCTAGAACATGCCTGTTTAAATACCTCTGGGGACGAGGAGGCTGCTATCTTTCATGCCAGTTCATTATTAAGCATTCTGAATAGCTAAAAAGGGTAAACCTACCATTTATTTTTACATTAGCTTATGACTTTGGACTTGGACTCTAGGCAGACATGATTTGGGTAGGGAGTGGAAGGAAGGGAGTTTGTAAATTCCCCCAAGGGAAGTCTTCAGAAACAGTTTACAACAGGCTGGTCAGAAGGTAGAAGCCTCAAGCCTCTGCTCTCACCTCTCTGGGCCTGCCCCTGTTCCCTCATCCACAGAGTCCTGCCTAGAGATAGAGCAGTGGTGGAGGGTGGGGGGGGGGGTGGTATGCTAAGATCTTCCAGTAGTACAGCCTAGGTTGGGATTTAGGTGAACTCAAAGCATCAGATTTTATGTCTAAAGTCAATTGAGACACATTCCCTTGGGGGTGGTGTTTGGGATGCAGTGGGTCAGAGAACATATTAACAGAAAGTTTGGAGCAAATCAGGACTTCAAAACTGAAAGGAGAAATTGGCTCCAGGATGACTGATTTTGTCTGGCTTTGTTCAATTTGCTCTCTTTCCAAAAACAAGTATCTTGCATGAATAGATCCAGAGACTCATCATTCTCAACAAGATAAAATCCAAACTCCTTGGAGTAGCATTCAAGGCCCTTCACTATCTAGTCTCACTCACCCTTTTACCATCTTCTCTAACCATGTCCCCAGTCCCATTCCCAGCAGAGAATGCCACACAGTTTCTTCCATACTCCAAGCTTGTTCTCGCCTCCATGCCATCGCACATGCTGTCCCTTTTGCCCATGCACAGCAACAGAGATCACATCTCAATGACAGAAATCCTGTTTTAAGACTTGTTGGATTTCCTCTTCCACTTCTGAGACTCTTCCAAATAGTCCCTGCAAAGAGAGACTTGTTACTGCCTTTGGATTTGCAACTAATCACACAATAAATCAAGGAACATCAAATGGAAACATTGAGAGTTAGGGCAGTGAGTGGGCCTCCAAAGCTATTGTGGGTAAACCAAAACTCATAAGGCTAAATATCAATGTGGTTTGGAAAATCTGGTATTACTATCAAAGTAATTTAAGGATGATACAAGAATGTGCTGCTCAGTTTGGGCAATTTGCTTGCTGCATTGATGTTATGCTTGAGTACAACAGAGCTGAGAAGCATTGTTAGGCGAACCTCTACAACTTGTTCAGGAAGTTAGCCAGGGTGCAGAAGCCTGCCCTGGCGCATCTTCACATGCCATTTCATCACAGGTTCCAATGTGAGTGGAATGAGATGCAGAGACCTATTTTTCATAGTACGAAATGTTAGCATGAAGTGAGGTGACCATATGATCTCGTTTGCCCAGTAAGTTTTGGTTTCCACTCAATATCCTAACATAATTATCAGTAGTTCCCCTTTTATGGCCAAGCAGCCCAGTGTGGAAGATAAATTAAATGTCACCCTAGCACTAGATAACCAAACAAGAGCTTGTCTAGGTGGTCGCTTTTCTAAGGCTTTGTCATCTGTTGGATGCCAGTCCACTCTTCCAGATCCAACCTTTGTCCCCTCCTCTGTAACAGAATAAATAGCTCTGCCTACACACTCTCACAGCACTGGGTACTTACTGTCGTTCTATTCTTTTCCTAATAGCAAAGGGCCTCCTCACCGAGGACCACACTGCATTGGGTATCTCCTTGCACAAGTCCTGGACATAGTAGGCTCTTAGCATGAGGTGGTAGAATGAATTATTTTGGAAAAAACGTATTCCCCAAGAGGTTTTTGTTTTTTTTTTGCTTTATTTTATTTGCTTTCATCAAAAATAAATAAATAAATACACACTTTATAACTTTATTTAACTTGTTAATTCTTTATACCTGAACATTGTAAAGTAGATATGATATATAAGTCTTGAAAAAGAAAGTAAGAAATATGTTTAGAAAAATGACAAAGTGCCCAAATGTGATTTTTTTGTTGTTAAACATTAAGACTATATCAAGCCTCTCTGACAATTTTTCAATTTGAAATTTGAATAGTGACTTCTTTTGCATTACATAGAGTCAGGCTTTTTTCTTTCTATTTTTCTATATTCTTTCTTAAAATTATGTATTTCTTTTTCTGGCACATGAAACCTAAGAAACTAACTAACAGAGGCCCAAAGAATTTAAGTGATCCAACAGAAGCCTTACAGCTAGTAAGTGGCAAAGTTGATATTTGGACCCAGCTCTCTGAATCTATGTCTCTTGATCCTTACACATCAACCTTCTAGTGTTTTGTACTGACAAAGAGCACTTGAGCAGGGACACTCTTACCTTGTCATACCTGGAGTTAGAATGTGAGCTCCATGCCTCAACTAGGCTTTTGCAGATGAAGTTTAACTTTATACAGCTCCAAATTCAAAGGTGTCAAAGAGAGAAATTGTGCATGAATTAGGGTTTGCATCATGGGCTTTGGAGTTAGGCAACCTGAGGTTCAGATCCTGATTTCCTACTTACTTGCTGAGTGACCTTGGTCAGGTTACTTAACCTCTCTGAGGCTTAGTTTCCCTATCTTTAAAATGGGGATATGGTATGTTTCTTGTAGGGCTTAGTGAGGACTTTTTTTCTTAAAGATTTTATTTATTTACGTTTAGAGGGGAAGGAATAGAGAAAGAGAGGGAGAGAAACAGCATTGTGTGGTTGCCTCTCATATGCCCCCCATTGAGGACCTGGCCCGCAACCCAGGCGTGTGCCCTGATTGGGAATCGATCTGGTGACCCTTTGGTTTGCAGGCCTGCACTCAATCCACTGAGCCACACCAGCCAGGGCTGATAAGGTTTAAATGAAATAGCATTTTATAACATTTACCAGTTTCTGGAATCAGTAAACATTAAAAAAATTATAGGCATTATTATGGTTATATTAATATTATATGCTATAATATATCTTTATAATTATGTATTAGAATAATAATAATTATCATTTTTGCTCTACCACTGATGCTTGCACCGAAGGGGAGCTTATCAATTTCAAACAGGAACTATGAAGACAGTTCTTTCTGTCCTAATACCTGGATTCTAGTCCCACAAGCTGCTTGACCTAAGAAATCTGTTTCTGAGGAGGTGATGATTGAAATCGGAATTGCATATAGAGGAGCCTGTGTGACTGGCTCCCTTGTCATCAGACATTTTCCAGTGTTCCTAAATTTCTTGATATTGCGCCTTTTCTTTTTTTTGTCTTGGGCTTTGTGGAACTTCCTGCTGGGTAGTTTTAGTCATCCTTCCTACCAGTTTGCAAGAGTCTGTTTTAAACCTAGAAATTATAAAAAAAAAAATGTCCTGATATGTCAGAAAAAGGGAAAAAGAAGAAAGCAAGCTCCTCATGTTCATTCACATAAATCTTACTAGTTCTTTATTTTTGCATATTTGATGGTGACTTTCTTTTCTTCTCTTTTCTTCTTTGTCTCTTTTATCCACCCCCGCCCCCCCGCCCCCCACCCCTTGCCCCAGACACCTATTTACCATTGAAAATAAAAGCAATCTTGATACCGTGGCATCGACCAAAGAAATCTATTCATTCCAGTATTCACCAACTCATTTGATATATATAATATTTCACTAAATACCTACTTCGTTAGGCACTATGCTGGGCATAGACCTGCAGATTACGTAAACTGTTTGTGGAATATGAGGAGACCTGGGTTCAAACCTCAGCTTCTTTAGATCCTATGGATTTGATCTTGGGCAGATTAGCAACTTATCCCTCTGGACAAGCTCCTTCTCTCAGTCTCTCGATCTCCATGATGGCATCACCAGCATCTTCCTGTCCTAGTTCAGAATGTGGGAATGATTTTATTCTTCTCATTAACCCCCTCCTTAATGTCCAGTCAGTCCCCCAGTGATGCATGATTTAACACCTAGATATCTCGTGAACGTGTCTTCACCATCAATACAATCCATTCAACATGTGTTTACTGAGAACCTTCTCTGTCTCAGGTTGTCCGCTGGACCAAGGACACCTGGCCACAAGGAGTACCTGACTGGTCAGTTACACCCATAAATGCAATTTTTCCTACAATGAATCTGTGTGATGAAAATAAAAGCCAACTTCTACCACACACATAATCACTGCTAGACACTATTCTAAGTGCTTTATGTGCATTAAATTTTTAAATCATGTCACTAACTCTAGGAGATAGGTACTATTGTTTTCTTTAGTTTATAGGTGAAGAAACTGAGGCAGCAGAGTGAGTAAGCAACATGTCTAAGGTCACGCAGGTAGCTAGCAGTGGAGACAGGACGCAATAGCTTTAAAAGCTGCCTTCAAAGTCATTGCTGTAAACCTTCGCTGAGCTCGGCCTCTGCTGGAGGGTATGAGAGAAAGGTTTTGGGGTGCCAAAAGGGGACTTCTAATCAGACTGAGCTGTTGTCTGGGCTGAGACCTAAAATGTGAGTTGACGTTGGCCAGGGCAGTCCTCCCTTTCCCCTGCCATCCCCAGAGTGAGCCCTAACCTTGATCAGCCCTTCATTAGGCCATTTTTCCCATCTGTGCCACAGCGATTTTTCCAGTCAAATCTGATCATATTACTACTTTTGCACTTATGTTTAAGAATGCTTTTTTATCAACTATAGGAGAAAGTCTAAACTCCCAGCTCTCAGCTTTGCTTCCAGCCCTTCCTGACCTCAGCCATGGTGCGCATCTTTTTGGCCCTCTGAGGACAGCCTGCTCACTTCTGCCTCTGCCATTGTCAACCCTCACTCCTTCAGTTCCTGTGGCCCCTCCACACTCAGCTCCTTTTGGGGACCCCTTCCTCGATCCCACAGGCGGAGTGAAGCACTGTCACTAGCATACTCATCCCACCCCAAATACTCTGATTTTAGCTTTTCCCACTGACTTAGAACAGTTAACTTTTGAATCTGTCTCCTTCATTACACAATGAGCCCCCTTGAGGAATATTTTCCAGCTCCTAACAGGGCCTGACACCTAGTGAACTCTTTGAATGAATGAATGAATGAATGAATGAGTACTGAGAAGGACAACTTTTATGTCTTATATGTTGCTGCTGGTAGTGCAGTGCTCAGGACATGGATATATTGATTCTCCTCTTATCCATCAATGAGGAACAATCAGAACTATGAAAGGGTGAATGCCCTGCATGAAGTCAAAAAGGTATCATGAGACAGGCATTGGACAAGTGGCTAGGAGACCTGGGATCATTGTCTAGGCCCTGTCACCGATGAGCTGCATGGCCTTGGATAAGACACTAATTTCCCAGAGCCTTCCTTTGTTCAGCTGTAATACTGCTGTGAAAATCCAGGTCAGCATGGGTGCTGAAGGACTTTGCTGGCTAGGCCAGTGGGTGTCAGTGGCACGACTGCTCCAGCTACTCCGCAAATATCAGTCTGAGCCGGGCTCACTCAGCGCTACTGCAGGCCATGGGGCACGCCTTTCCCACCCTTTCTCCTCTTCTTGGCCTGAGTCCAGGAAGATTTCCATCTGTACCTTGTCTGCAAGCCAGACTCCGATCCTAGAGTTTGGAAAAACAGGCAAATTATATTCGTCCAGGTGTATCCTGTCTATGTACTGAGCTGTAAGGCCAAGTTTGTTCTCAGAATAAAGTGTGTGTACAGATGTGTGTGTGTGCACACTTTCATTAGGAGAGCAGAGTTCAGGATAATAAAGGCAGCTGTGGACTGGCGGTGAGAGCTCTGAATTTGGCATCAGAGCATCTGGGGCTTGATTCTACCATCATCACGTGTTCTAGGTGACAGGTTATACTAACTTCTCGTAGGGTTCTGCCATCATCTCGAATATGAGGGCAATGCACTTCCCACAGATTCAGTGTAAAGATAAAATGAAATTAAAAAATGTAAGGCAGCTGGTACAATACCTGATGTGTAGTATATACTACTAGATGTTTGCACGTTGATTTTTATTTTCATTCATAATAATAAGGATTCTGTGAGTCCGTTTCTGTTCTGCTTGTTTTTTAGATTGCATTGTTGATAGATGTATATTTATTGCCATCTTATTGTTTATATTTTTAATCTTTTTCTTCTTCTTCTTAAAGAAGACCCTTAACGTTTTATATAATACTGGTTTGGTGATGATGAACTCCTTTAGTTTTTTTCTTGTCTGTTAAGCTCTTTATTTGTCCTTCAATTCTAAATGATAGCTTTGCTGGGTAGAGTAATTTTGGCATAGACACAGAGGACGTTTGGACTGTTGCCAGATGGGAGGGAGGTCGGGGGAAAAGGTGCAGGGAGTAAGACGTGCCAGTTGGTTGTCATGGAAGGGTTGTGCGGTTGTGGAGTGCAGCACAGGGAGTACGGACAGTGGTATCCTGGTAGCTGTGTGTGGTGTCAGATAGGTGCGGATTTTTCAGGATGATCACTTGGTGGGTTATGTGGTGTCTGGTTATTGGGGTGTACACCTGAAACTAGTATAGTATTATATGTCAACTCTAATTGAAAAATAAAAATGATTATAAAAATAATAATAATAACGATGACTAAAATTTGTATTTTTTTGTCTCATTACCACTTCAAAAGATAGATGTTATTTTTCCATCTTAAAGTCTAGGAAACTGCAGCTTTGATAGGGTAAGCAGCTACTTCAAGGTCACAGCAAAGCTGTAATTAAGGGAGCCAGGGCTCAGATGCATGGCTCTATGTCCCAAATTGATGCACTTGGGACTTCAAATGCAAATATGTCTGTTTAAGTCAACATTTCCCTCCTTATCCTACCAAGAATTGATACTAAACACACACTAAAAACAGGGTGGGGGGAGCTAAAGACTCAAGTAATAGAAATATAAGCTGAATTATGTAAGTATCTATGCAAACATACACTCTAAAAAAGATAATTTTATTGACTGAACTCGATTTCTTAAGAAGAGGAAGAAAAAGCAGACAAGCACACTAATTGCGTCCTTGCTCAGAGAAACAATCTGGTAGACACCGTCCAAAAAGCAGGGAGAACTAGAGGTTTGCCGTGAAGATATAATTGGCATGGCAACCACTAGACCAGAGATGCAAGCCACCCCAAACAGCAGAAAAAGTACACACAAAAATAACAAGCCAGTTTATACAGTGAATAACATAAATTAAAACAAGTAAACAAATGACTAGTAAATAAAAGCTAACTAGCTTAACCTCTGGTTCCAGCCAAGATGGAAAAGAGGACTGGATTTACTCTCCCACCTGGAACAGCCAAAAAGACCAGACAATGTATCAAACAACGGTTTTTAAGACACTAGCTATCTAGAAAGGAAGGACAGTGATCCCTGAAAAGCAGGAAATAAATGAGGTGAGCCCTACAAGTACCTGGTTTACTATCGATCTTGAGAGAGTTTCTGGGCTGTGGCGTGAAGCTGTGGCATGTGGGGGCCTGGAAGACTCCGAGGGGAAGAGAGGAGGCTGAGGGCTCTGAGATCCTGGGGCGGGAGGATCCACAGGCCCCGGAGAGAGAGTGGCTGCATGGTGGGTACACCTGCCAGAACTTATCTGTGTGACTGTAAAGGTAATCACTTTGTCATGTGTCAATTATAGCTCAGTAAGGTTGTTACAAAAAGATACTACTTTAAAAATAAAATGTACTGGTATATAAACCTGAGAATATAGCAAGTTGGGTTTTATCCAATGCAAGGATGTTCAAGATCGTTTACTGTATTAGTATACATAAGAGGGAAAACCACACAATCATCACCATAGATACTGAAGAAGCATTTTACAAATTTCAACAGTTACTTTTTATTTTTAAAAGCCAATGCAATAAGGACATTTGGATATTCCACATGTGTTAAAAGCGTGTCTCAAGCCAAAAGCTAACATTATGCTAAATGAAAAGATTCTAGTCCTGCGTTGACCAATATGGTCATCAATGTGCACAAGTAGCTATTTCAACTGAGATAAATTAAAACGAAGAAAATTCCTCAGTCTTCACAGCCACATTTCAAGGGTCCAAGAGCCTCCTGTGGTTAGACTTTGTTTTCAGAAGTCATCTCACTAGAAATGCTCACTGTGACAACTGCACTGTGGGAGATGTGTTACCAATGCAAAAAAGATTAATAAATAATTTGAGTTGTAAATATTAGAAAGGAGAAGATAAAACTATCGCAGTTTGCAGATGATGTAGTTGCATACCTGGTAAAACTAAAGAGAATCAGCTAAAAGTCACCATAAGTAAATAGATCATTCAGTAAGGAAGTGGCATGTAAAATGAATATATAGAAATCAATAGTTTTTACATGTGTAAATCACAATTAATTAGAATGGCCAGCATAATACAGAAAAAAATCTATTTACAACATTCATCAAAATATAAAATATCTAACTGTAGATTTTATTAAAAATGCAGCTAAATATGAAAAAAACTTAAAAACACTCCTGGCTCTCACAAAAGTAAACTTAAATGAGAAAGTGTCTCATATTTTTCTTTAAGAAACTGCAATCTCATAAATATATTAATTTTCCTTATTTTTTAATAAATCTATTGCAAGCTCAATAAGAAGGCAACATATTTCTTTTTAAAAAACTAGTCAAGCTGATTCTAAAACTTCTATGAAACAATCAACTATAATATCAAGGAAAATTAGAAAAACAGAATATCAGTATTGGAGGGTGGCAACCTCGACCACGTAGTTACACATATAACAAATCATCAAGTTCAAACAACGCAGTATTAGTACTTGAATCGATTCAGTGCAATAGAACAGAATGGGTCCAACAACAGGCCCACGCTATATGATGACTCAGCTTATGATGAAAGTGACATCTCACGTCTCTAGGGAAAAGACAAACTATTCATTAAGTGGTGCTGGGAAAAATGAGTGGAGTTCCAATTATTATGGCTGCGTAACAAACCACCCCAAAACTTATTGGCTTAAAACTATGACTTTACATTGCTCACAAATTCTGAGTGTCAGGATTTCTGGGCAGGTCTCATTGCAAGGGGCTGGGGGCGGGGGGGCGGGTCTTAGAAAATTGCAATCAGATGTTAGCTGCAGCTGTAGTTTCCGTGAAGGCTTGACTAGGACTGGAGATCCCTTTTCCGAGGTGTCTCACTCCTGGAGCTGGCCGGCGGATGTGGCTGTTCGCTGAGGTCTTTAGTTCCTTTCCACATGAGGGGCCTCAGGGCCCGGAGGCTCATTTCTCCCAGAGTGAGAATCCAGGAGACCAAGCTGGAAGATGCAATACTTTTTGTGATCCAGCCTCAGAAGGCACATGCTGCCACTACCATTGATACCTTCTTGGTCAAGGCTGTTAGTTATACAGGTGCACCCAGTTTCACCTCTATGAAGGATTGTCAGTGTCACATTGTCAGGACAGATGTGGGATGTGGTATATATTGATTTGACAGTCTCTGGAAACACAAAACACCATAGGTAGACATCTGGGTATGCCACTTTTGTATATTCCTATCTCATAGTAAAATAAAACCAAAGGTATTCTAACATGGAAAATGAATTCATAACTATTGGAAGAAAATATGGGAAAGAAAATTTCTCTGTAACCTGAGAATTAATGTAAATTTCATTGAAATTCATTACAACTAATAAAATTAAACTTCTAATTCCTCAGTGTCAATGCCACATTTCAGAGGGCTGCCAGCCACACGTAGCTGGGGTTCAGAAGAAGAGGAATGAGTGGCCTGGGCTGACCAGGACCAGCAGGGGAAGAGCACGTGCACTGCCAGGGGGAGTGGAAAGAACGCCGACCATGGGGCTGGAGCTCCGAAGACAAGTGGAAGTGTAGTGCAGAGTGGGGTGAGGAGGTGGAGCCAGCTGGACCATGGGGGCTCAGAAATTCGGAATGATGCAGTCAGGTTTAGGTAGTAGCAGGACTGCTTTGGCTGCTGGACAGAGAAATGAATGGGAGGGAGTGAAGGAGGCAGGAGAGCAGGCAAAAGACCTGGAGTAAAAAGACAGTGTCAGGCCTGTAGCCCCTGCAGGAACACTTTCCCCAAGGCCTGCGGGTCAAACCACCCTTGTAGAGTTGGGTCCAGGTCCAGATAGTCACGCCCAGAAAGCCTACAGCCAACTTGAGACTCTCAAACTGAGCATGTGCACAAGATAGGGAAGGGGTGCAAGACCAAATGGAGGGGATGGCCCAAGGCCCCCGGGCCCTTCAGCTTGGCAACTCAGAAACCAGAAACCATCATAGCTGCTGTCACTCTGAGTGAGAAAGCTGCCAGTTCACAAAAGCCACACCACAGGTTCCAAGAGAAGGCTGAGGAAGGGGAGGCTGAAGGTCTCGGGGCTTTCCCGAGGAGCTAAGATTCCTTCGGAAGAAGCGCACACTCATTTTCCCCACTCCTTTCTATGACGGCATCAATCGCCTGAATCACCTGGGAATAAAAAACTGTTTCATCAAGATGATTTCTGTGGGCTCCTGAGTAGGAGTTGGGACGGCTGCTGTCAGGGAACAGGAGAACATATGGTGGTCTGCTGTGAGCACGGTCTGTTTTTTGTGTTGTTAAACTTCCTCTCGTTAGCATTGGGTCTGTTATGTAAGAGCGTGAGGGTCCACATGGTTTGTTGCATAAGAAGACAAAGAGGAACATGGTTTTCTGTTGCCCTGCAGCTAGTCCAAGTGTGAGTTTGGAAAAACATGTGACCGAAGTGTCGCACTTGAGCAATGTGGTCAAGTAGTCCTGGATTTGAGTATCAGTTCTACCACTGGTGAGCTGTGTGACCTTGGGCAAGTGACCTTGGGCAAGTGACCTAGCCTCTGTGAGTGGTAAACTCAGAGACTTGATTTTCTTCTGTGTAAGACGGAGAAAATAGTACCAACTTTATAGAGTTGTTAAAAGGATAGAGAATTAATAATACTAACTACAGATTATTGAATATCCAAAAAATTTCAGTTCTGCATGCTTTGTAAATATTATTTTGTTTAAACTTCATAGACAACTTTGGCAGTGGCTCCTATAATTTTCCTGTTTCAGGTGAGAAAACAGGAGCAAAGTGATGGAATGGCTTCCCTCACCTAACAAGCAGGCATGGAGCTCAGATTCAAATGTTGGTTCCTGCCTGGAGGAGCCATTGACATTGCCATGGCTGCCAGTGCTGGCACAGGCCTGGGCGCGTGAAGGGTGCCTGATAAATGGGACCCTAGGCCGCAAGCTCCCTGAGCCTATGCCATCTGGATGATTTTGCTCACTACTCAGTTTTCAGCACTAAAAACAGTGCCTGGGACAGAGTAGGCATCTGATAGCCAATTTTGACTAAATCAATGGATTTTGCCTTTATGGCACAGTTGTCAGCTCCGGAGGCAGGCACGCTCGGGTTTCACTCTCAGCTTGCTGTGACCATAGACAAGTCACTTAGTCCGTTCATATCTTGTCACAGTACTCTGATCTGTATGAAGGGGTTAAAAGTGATTCCTCATAGTGACTGCCCCTTGACCTGTCTTCCAGGCACCCAGATGAACCTCCTGTCCTAGGCTGATTCACTTGTCCTCTACCCCATTAAAAACAGAACAAAGGCCACAACATAAAACTACAACAACAAACTTACCTGTGCTGTCTGAGCTCAGGTAAGACATTGTCCTTCATAACGCAAATATCGTATATGCCGAGATTAATGTTATCTTTATCAGAGGGCTTTGCACTTCAGCAAGTATGTTCTTGAAATGTGGTCATTTAACCCATGCATAATTGCCTTGTGGTAGAATTACAGCCAAACTGCTGGGCATTCATCCCAAGAAGGGTTCTCGGGTCTCCCCTGGCTTGGTGGAAAAGCAGGCCGTGACCAACTGCCCGAGGTGGTATCTGCCTAGGGGTGGGAGGGGGTTGTGGGGACTTGAGGGTCATTCTGGACTAAATCGATCTTCCCACATTTTATAGTTGGGGAAACTGAGGCCCTGGCATGGATAAGTAGTTTGTTTAAAATTAAATAACTAGTAAGTATCAGAAAAAGCATTTAATTCCTGGTTGGTCAGATTCTGAGACCAGTGCTTTTGCCCTAACTTAACCTACTGATCAATTCAAGACAGACATCTCCAAAACAACAGAAAAGGGAAAGAGAACCAGCATTTATGGAGCATATACCCTGGACTAGATGCTCAGTGAAACTCTTTATAAACATTTTTTTTTTCCCCTCATTCCAGCCCTATGAGGAGGACAACATGACCCCCATTGCACAGGTGAGGACACAGAGTCCCAGAGTCCCATGATATAACTTACCTGATGTTCCAGAGCTGGGGAGAGAAGCCTGACCTGTATTCCATGCCCACCAATGACTTGAACCCACGCTGTAGGGCTAAATAGTTGTCCACCCTGCAGGTTCAAGAGTTAAGCATCTCTGTTCTCTCACCCTCAGAACAGGCTGTGCAGCTTTGGGCAAGAGTCTCAGTCCCTCTGGGCCTTAGATTTTTCATCCTTAAATAAGAACAATCATACATTCCAGAGAACATTGTGGGGATTAAATAAACTCAAATGCATATAAATGACGATGATGCCGGAGCCTGGCCCACAGCGAGTACACACTCATGTCAGTTACAGACGAACCGCCTGGGACATGGAGCCTCCCTCCAGTCCGCTGAGAAGGCAGAAGGGCTGGGATGGCCCATGCAGGGCCCAGGGAGGCTGCAGCCAGACCTGGCCTCCTGGCGCCTTCCGACTTTGCTCCGTGTTTGGCACCTGGCCCAGGACTGAGGAGTCCCCATTCCTTTCTCCTGTCAACTCAGCAGAACAAACTGTTTCCAGGGAAGGTGGTTCCCCTTGAGAAAATGTTCTTGCACGCCGCACGTAGGCAGGATCAGCCCGTCAGGCCCGGGCCCCACCCTGTACAACCATTCTTTTTAAAGTCTGCATCCTGCTGAGTCATAAAAGGTAGTACGTGACCTGAACAGCTGATGTCTTATAGCACAGTGCCCTTTGCCTGTGTGGTGACGTTTAACTACCTTCATCTCCCCGTGCCTCAGCTTCACATTCTTTAACAGTCTGGGCTGCTAATGTCCGGTCAATACTTGGAAAGGAGGTTGGGAGACCACTGGAGACACGCCCTCCCCTACCTCACTGCCCGCGCCTTCTTCAAACGCCTGCAGTTGGACTCTGTCTCCTTCACCCCCACCTCAGCCCTTAATCAAAGTCACCACTGCGAGTCTAAATGACATCTGACTTCTCGGCAGCAGTGAGGGTACTCTTTTCTCGCTCCCTCCTTGCCCCAGCGTTCTCTTAATTTTCCTCCTCTCATTCCTTCTTGCTGTCCTTTGAGAGGTCCGTCCCCTCCTCTCGTCCTACAATGCTGCAGTTTCTTCAAGATTTAGTCCCCAGCCTCCTTCCTCCTCACTCCACACACCCTCAGGGTGCCGTGACCCCTGGCATCCCCATTTTTGGAGCTCTCAGACTCCGCCCTGGACTTCCCTCCTGCACACGGACCATCTCTCTAGCTCCCCGCTGGCCCTCTCCTCCTGGCCGGCTGACAGCTCCCTCAAACCGAACAGCCCCCAAACTGCACTGTACCCTCCTCACCCTACCCCCGACCCTGCTCCATGACCCAAGTCTCAAGGATTGAGAATCGTACCACCATTCATTCAATAAATGTGCAATGGATACCTTCTAGGTGCCAGGTCCTATTCTAGCTGCAAAGGGGAAGGTGGGAGCAAAGTTCCCGCTTTCGTGGCATTTACGTTCCATTTGCCAAGATGTCCCATGACCTGGGACGTGCCACAACTCTCTTCCTTCTCTCCTGCCATTGGACACAAGTCTTGTCAATCCTGCTTCGGTAATATCACTTGAATTGGTGCCCCTCTTTCCAGGCCTTTCTTGCTGCCGTAGTTCAGGTAAGTTCTTCTGACTTGGTTCACCAGCCTCCAGTCTTGCCCCTTCCGGCTACTTCCCACTGCAGCCAGAGCCAGGTTTTTAGAAACGCAACTCTGGTTATGCTACTGCTTTGCTTAAGCCTCCCTGGCTCCCTTCCATCACCTTAGGATGAGGTCCACTTAGCTGGTTAGATGTGAATCAGTCCCCAGGGGTCCACCAGAGAAAGAGACCCAGTAGGAGATTAGAAGTCTGTCTGTCTGTCTATCAAGAGATTTATTTCAAGGAGTTGGCTCCTGTGACTGTGTGGTCTGGCTAAGCAAGCCCCAAATGTGCAGGGCAGGTCAGCAGGCTGGGACTCATGGCAGGACTGACACTGAGTCCCCGGGTGGACTTTGTTCTTCCTACCAAGGGAGTGGATGAAGCCCCCTCAGATAACTGATGAAAATCTTTACTTAAAGTCATGTGACTGTGGCTGCTAACCATGCCTACAAAGGACCTTCACAGCACCACCTAGCTTAGAGCCTGGATGCCTGGGAACTAAGGCCTAGCCAAGTTGACACATAAAACTACCCATCACTGTGTGATACTTTTGGACCTGGTCCATGCTTGTCTCCCTCACCTCTTTTTTTCTCTCTCTCCCCAACTCTCCGTCTAGGCTCCATCACCCCTTGCTCTGTGCCAGCTGGCCTCCTGCCACCTGTCCTTGCACAGGCCTGGAATCTTCCCCACCCCTTTCCTAGATAACTCCTATTTGTCTTTAAAACCACTCAGATACTGCCTCCAGAGGAAGCCTTCCCTGCCCCCACCCCTGCTGGAGCCCAGCCCTAGGGGCTGTGACCATCGCCTCTGTGTCTGCACCCCCTCCTCCCCTCATTCCCACGAGACTGAAACTGCCTGGTGACTGCCCCACTTGCACGTGAACAGCTTTAGGACAAGAACTGAGTAACTGTCACTTTCCATCAAATCACTCTGTTACGTGCCCACATTGCACAAATCCCAACCAGCAATTATCTCATTTATGCACTTGTGTATAATCCCCCTCCCCACCTTAGAATGTGAGCTCCACAAATGTGGGGAATCTTGCTTGTCTTGTTGAGAACAGTATCCCCAGGGCCCGTCTGGGCTTGACACATAGTAGATGCTCAATAAATATTTACTGAGGGAATGAATTAATGTTGGCTTGAATGAACTGAATAATAAATACTTAAGTTCTAGGCACTGTTTTGGAGGCTGTGAATATAATTATCGACAAGGAGGACAAGGGCCTGCTCTGATGGAGCTTACATTCTAAGGAGCGGAGACAGGCAGCAAAAGTAAACATAAATAATCAGGACGAGAAAACAAAAATGTAATATGACTAAGCAAATACATGAAGGGATGCATAAATGAAGAGTGGCTGGAAAAATATATAGATACACCTTGCTTCCTCAAAGGGAAGCACCACAGTGGGAGAGGGGCGGGATGTAGGGGATTTGGAGTAGGAATTCAGTCTTTACTGGTGGTGTGTGTCTAGGGAAATAATCCAGCCCTAGATTCTAGCCCCTTAGAGTCTAGTTTCCCACATTTGTGGTAATGGGATTATAGCCACTGCTTTGTGTCTCTCCCAGGGCTGTCCGCCACAGGAGAAGGCGAACAGTAAAAGAATTTAGTTAACTCTGAAACCATACAAATGTTAAGGGTCGTCGTGGTTGATGCTGCAGTTGTTGCAAACAGAGCACTGTGGTCCTGCGAGTCAACTGCATTGTTTGGTTGGAGAGAGGCAGAAAAGAATTTTGGCATGAGACAGACCTGGGTGGGTTTCAGTTCTGTTTCAGCCACTTAATGGTGAGCCAGGTGACCTTGGTGGGATACGAATTATCCCACCTCTCCGGGCCTCAGGTCCTGACCTTTGAAAATGAGGAGAACATTTACACCCATCTCAGATGACTGGTGCCAGGTTTAAACAAGACCATCCGGGCCAAGTTCCTGGAGTAGGGTTAAGCCCATATGAAGGGCTCAGCTAATATCAGCTATTAATAGTTATTCTGTCAATCATTGGTGACTATTTATAAATGGAGCCATTCATGGTTCAGTTTCTCAAGTCTCACTTTTCTTACAGGAAACTTTCCGAGTCTTTATGTACCAACACCTGTGATTATGCAAAACTTTGTTTAAAACCACAATCAGTGTTCATATTCAGAACATAAACAAACAGAATTTGTTGTTCCATGCCCCCCCTCCCAACTTCCCCCCCAAATATTTTCTGGAACATAAAGAGAGACGTACTCTTTATTTCTGTAGAAGACAAGTGTTCCTGGTTTTATGATCATATATAATCCTGAAACTGTTAAGTTTTTTGTGTAATGCATTTTGGAAATCCCATAAAAGAGCCCTTCTCAAGAGAAAACACAGCTGGTGCCCAATTAGAGAGGTGATCAAGACTGATTGACCAGGAGAGCTCTTAATTAAGCTAGACCCCAAGCTGCGGAGAGGCAGGCTGCGGTTGGAGAATGGAAGTGGCCCCACATGATCAGGCAAAGGCGAAGAGTGAGAAGGGTAGACGGTTTACTTCAGGAGGCAAACACTTGGTCATTTGGTGACCCCTGAATTGAAGAGTCAAAGGCTGGCTGTGCAAAGGCTGATGCCCAGCTTTGGCTCACTCCCTTCCATGAGAAGCCTCAGCTCTTGAACCTCTAGTCAGGCATCAGCTCCTACCGTGTTTGTCATTACTAGGTCCCTGGGAAATTTCCAGAAGGGGAAGGGTGGTCGTTATCTTCAGGAAAGCCTCCAGTGATGACCTGTCTGTGCGTCTCCTCTGCACAGCCACCTTCAGAAAACCGCTGTCACCTTACCCCCGCCCCCAACATCGCAGTCTCACCCATGCGGCCCATCGCTGCTGCCTTCTCTGTCTCCTCCTCTCACCCTGGCCTCTAGAGCCCCTGTGTCCTGTCCAATACTCCGCCCAGAGCCTGGCTGCTCTGTGTGCTCTGTGTGCCAGACCTTAAGTGGAACCTGTACTCCTTACTCTCTCTGTGGAGATGGTGTGCTCTTCCATACCCCCACCCCTCGGGGCCAAGAGGCAGGACCAAGTTCCGTCTCTTGCCTCCCAGTGCTACTCAAGCCATAATCTCCTGCTCTCTGCAGTCTGTGATACACGTGTGCAAGCATGCACGCACGCACACATACATCCCTGCTGCCAGGCATTTGGGGGCCGCATTTGGAAAGAGACGCTGTACCTGCTAAGCACGGAACAGTGGTGTGTGCTTGTTTTCTGTGAGGCACTGTGAAGTTTGGTCTTGGGACCTGGGCCTGAGGATAACCTGGGAACTTCTTAGAAATGCACATTCTCAGGCCCCACCCCGGACTTCTAGGGGAGGGGCCCAACACTGCTTTAGCAAGCCCAAAGGTGATTCTGATGTCTCCCTTGTTGGGGAACCACGGTACCTTTTAAGAGTGTGGGCTCTAAAACCGGTTCACCGGAGTTCAAATCCCACTTCTGACACACACTAGTGGCTACCTTGGCCAGGTGATATAACTCCTCCTGTGCTACAGGCTTCTTTTTCCTCGTCTGTAAATGGGAATTAAGATAATACCATTCTGTAGGGCATCATGAGAGAATTGAAGTACAGTGTTCAGAACAGTGCCTGGAATATAAGAGACTCTCACAGACTGTTAACTGTTACTGTTGTCATCATTGAATGGCGATTGTAACAGACTCTCGGGCCTGGGATGCTTGCACTTCTAATCCTCCTGGTTGTGGGCATCTATGACTTTTAAGTGATTCTCCCACATCTAGTGTTTCTCCAGCTTCCCACAGCACAGATGAGAGTGGGCTTCTATAGATACTTTTCTTTGAGGTCTTACATTTTATATCTCCATGTTTGACTATTAAAAAGAAATCATTTCCAAACCTATCTCTTGGTAAAACTTATAGTGCAGGAAGTCGTAAAATACTTACCTAGAGGCTTGGTATATCCTTCCGTGAACCCCCATTGTCTCTAAGGAACAAAAACATGGCTCCATCTGTCAGAACCTTCCACCTCCTCAGTTCCAGGGACCTTTACCTTTATTCCACTCTGGCCACCCATACTCAGAGCCACACCTGGCTCTTATCTTGGCTGGCTACTGCTCCACCCGTGAAATCTGAAATAGCAGGGTCTCCCTCTCCAGGCCCTCCCTCTTTCCGGAGCTTTCACCAGGCCAGCTCTTTGACCTCCTGCTGGATTCCAGGCTCTGGACCCTTCCCTCCTTCCCATTCCAGCCTTTCAGACCTTGGATTCTCTCTTGCCATGCTTCCTCTGCCATGTTGATGGATGGACAAATAGCAAGAGCAAGAAACAAACTTTTGTGTCTCTAGGCCACTTAGAATTTAAAGAAAAATTTCTGAAGCATGACCTGGCTCTTCTTCCTGAGGCACCTGCCCCCTCGGTGGACGAGGAGATGAAAAGAGGTCACAGAAGTAGAGCTCCGGGCCCACTGTCTGGCCCATAACAATTGCTCCAGAAATATTAGCTATGACTCTAGTCACTAAAACTCACAGGGCCCCTGGCACTACCTTGTAATGTAGCTGCAAATCCCCAGTCTAATCACTCTCCCTTCTGTACTGTAGCGATTTCAGATGTATCCTTTATCTTCCCACCAAATCCTCAGCCTTCATAAAGAAAATAGAATTGATTAGGTAGGAACTTTCTCAGTAAGTTTTCTCCAAATCTACAATTTCAATTTCCCTCCTCTTTTAGAGGAAGGCAAGCTTTATCTCCTGTCCACAGGAATTCGAGGGCAGAGGTAGGAGTGACTTCTAAGACTGGCAAAGGTTGAACATTCACTCATTCACGCATGCAGACATTCATTATTGCATGCATGCATTCATTCATTCATCCATCTATTTGTCCCTTATAAATGCCTAGTAGGAGGGGGTCTGGGGCTTGGAGGAATGTGATTTGAAGATGAGGGAAAGTTGAAACCTGAAAGAATAGCTAGGCTAGACCTATTACCGCCCCCCACCCCCAAATCAGCATTCTGTGCTGTCTCTAGCCTACCTACCCAGGTACATCCGGTGACCAAAGCTGGGAAGTGAAAGGCCTGGACTGACGCTCATACATCAGGCCATCCTGTTCCTATCCTGGGTCTAGGGAAGAAAGAGAGAGAAGGTCAGTGAGGAATCTGTAAGGAAAGCCTGAAGCTCCATCTGTTCTCCTGGGCTATGTGAGGGGCTGACAGAAACAAAGGCCTGTACGTTACTCCCCCTCCGGGTAGGACTCCCTGGAACCCCAGACACACAGGCAGACAGACAGTGATGTCTGTCCTCTCTAGACAGCATCCTCAGCAGCTGCTGCTGACTCAGCCTCCTCACCCTCCAAATGGGTGGGGTAGGCAAGCAGCCCAGTCCGCAGGGTTGACGTGGTAGGTGGCACCAGGAGTAAAGTCTCAGACATCTGCAGACACACAGACCTTTGATTCCCTGCAAACTCAAGGACATTTGCAGCTCTCTCTCCTTTACCTGTCACTCAGCCCCACCACCTGGCTCCAAACCCAAACGGCCATTAACCCCCTTCATAGGCAATTGGGATGGGAAGTCCTTGATGGCTCAGCAGGTCCCAGCTGAAAGAACTTTAGGGGCTGGCTAGCACTCCCCTTGAGGAGGAGAAGGACCATCCACTTATTCTAGGAAGACCCAGGTGTCCTGATTGCAGGGTCCAAAGAGCTGGAAGAGCAGTGACTCATATCCAGGGCATCTTACCTGTTCAGAGCAACAGGCACAGTGTCTTGGGCCCACCATACTTTTGGTGAAAGAAAATGTCTTAGTATATACTATGAATGTGTTTGCCTTTATACCAATGCAGTTGTAAAGTATAATTATACACACGTAAGTAAGTGTATGTTCACATTTACATTTATATTTGCATTTATGGAAAAAAGGGCCCGTAAAGCCAAAAGTGCCTAGAATCCACAAAAGTGATTGCAGCTCTGCTCACGTCACCTGTCTGGGTCTCAGTTGCCTCATTGTCACAGTGCAGGTCACAGTAGCGTCCACACCATTCCCCTCTATCGTGCCTTGGCGCTCTCCCTGAATGTTTGCTCACTGATCCTACCATGTCTAGATCTACCGGGCTTGGGGCTTCTGTGTACACACCACGTGACACAT
Organism: Macrotus californicus; assembly: GCA_007922815.1. Taxonomy (NCBI): domain Eukaryota; kingdom Metazoa; phylum Chordata; class Mammalia; order Chiroptera; family Phyllostomidae; genus Macrotus; species Macrotus californicus. The sequence goes on from VMDR010002397.1 coordinate 53,984, forward strand.
CCCTTAGTGCTGCACTGCAGGCCTTCCACTCTTCTCCACTTGGAGTGTCCACCACTTTCCTCCTGTCCACAGCGCTCCAGCTACAAACACCATGCCTGGCACTGTTTCCAGAACAAGCTGAGCCTCTGCAATACTCAGGGCTCTTTTGCTTAAAAAATACTCCCTTTTCTCTGCCTGATGGTCCCCTGCTCACAGCACCCCTACATAATTTGTGGGGTCCAGCACAAGATGAAAATGAAAAGCAGAGCGTTAAGCCAAGTGTGGTTCTCCTCTGGGTATGGGGCCCCGTGTGACTGCCCAGATCATGTGCCTGTGAAGCCAGCCCTGCCTTCTCCTCTTCCAAGGTCAGCTCCAATCCCACCTGCTTTTTGAAGCTGCCCTTGTTCCCCAAGACAAAAATTAGGAAGTCACAAAGCACTTCTGATGTTCCAGGCACTGTGCCAAGCACTTTAAAGGCAGGGTTGTACTTAATCCTCACAACCACCCCATGAGGTAGGTGGAATTGTGGTCCCCATTTTGCAGATAGGAAAATGGAGCCACTCAGCAAGCAGGTGGCAGAGCTGGCATTTAAACCCAGGGCCGCCTGAGTCCAGAGCTCATGCTCTTATCAGCTGGCTCTACCAACCCTTATGATGCCACACCTTTTTAATCTTGCCTCTGCCCTCTAATCACTGAAAGACCCAGATCCTGGCCCTGCTTCCTCAGTCCCTGGGCATCCATTCTCTCAGCACCTCTTGTCCCCGAACACCCCAAGAAGCCAACACCCTTCTTCCCAGCCCAAGAAGCTTCTGGTTTCCCAGTAGACATGAGTTGAATTGAAACATCTTTTCCCTTGGTTATCTATGAATTATCGGTCAGCCTTTCCACATTCCCTGTGACCCAAGTTCAGTCTGTTTGGTCTCTGGAAGGTCTCATGAGCCCCATGTCTCCCCTGTGGTGCCAGTGTTAGTTCAGGTCCTTTCTATCCTTTTCCAGACCTCAACGTCCCCCTCACTAGCCCATCACTTTCCCCAGCGTATCTGACACCCTGCCACTATCGTTTCTTTTTAAAAATGCAGAACTGATCACGTCTTTGCTCTTTAAGATCTTTCTGTGGCTCCTCATTTCCCTCAGGTCCCTTAGCCTGGCACACAGGACCCTGCCTCCCCCTCAACTGGAGCCCTCCCACATGATCATCACTAATTATTTATTTGAAATTCCCAGAATGAATCATGCTTTCTCATGCCCCCGTGACTGTGCACATGATGCTCTCCTACCCTGAATGCCCTTCCCAGAACTCTTAGAAAACGCCTCCAGACAAGTTGTGACTTACTTAGCTTCACCTCCTCCAGGAAGCCTTCCATACTGGCCTTTCCAAAGGCTGAATTAAGGACTTCTCTTCTGCCCCTATCCCAACTCCCAGAGCTCTCCTCTGCCTAGCCTTACTTTGTCTAACCCCACTGGGCTCAAGATTCAGACCGTTTCGATTGATCTCTATGTCATCAGCCTCTGGCATTATTTTTAATAGACTCTGTAGATGAACGATAATTGGGCTAAGATGCACTGACCCTGTTCACCTGTCTGGCATCAGGGGCCCCACTGAAGCACAGCCATGTCTCATGTAGCAGGCAGAGATCCAATGTCCAGGTTAGACCAGGAATGCTGGCAGCTCCAGAAGGATGATAGATGGGCTCGTACATTGAATACGAGCTTGGAGCTTCTGGGAGGAGACTTACATTCCCATGGAGAGAAGACAGATGAGTGTACCTAGAAAATGAAGCATACAAACTGAGACCCTAATTTCAGCAAAAAGAATAAGTGGTACGAAGGCAGAAATTTAATCACAATATGATACAGTTCACCTGTGATTTGCAGGATCACAATACTATAAATATTAAATATAACCCCAAATTATGTCGTAACTACATTGAGAAGTAGGCATAAGGTGAAGTGGCTTTGTAGGGAAGAGAGCTGGACCCTTCTCTTCCATCACAGCAAGTCAACAAGGCGTACCTCAAACAGGGAATGGAGAAAGAGATGAGGTAACATATTATCTGAAAATCTGAGGTTAAATATTGGAAGAAATAATGTTCGAGACTGCCCATGGACAGTAAGATATGGTGCTGGAGGGGAATGGGGCTAGGTAATGGGCCTCATAGAACTATCTGATTTTTGGAACTATGTACATTATGGTGTTAAAACACATGTATAAGTTTTAAAATATTGCCTGTGGTGTGAAGGCACGTATGTGTCACGAAGCAAGCGTCCCTGTCCCATCAGTCTGACTAATGTTCCTGAAACATCACCTTGGGCAGTCCACCTGAACCCTCCAGACCCTGGAACCTGACTGGGTGGGGCATCTCTGTGTCCTGCCGACCGGACCCCACCCGCCCGCACATACACTTTGCTCCCCACAGACTGGTCTCCTCCCATGTCTCCTGCAGACAGGACCCCTCCCACCTGCTGGTATTTGCTCAGGCTGTGCTCTCTGCCGCCACCTGTACCTCCTTCCCCGGGATTGTCCATCATCTCCACTCTCTCTATTTGAGTAAGAAGGCTCAAGGGACTGCGTTCCTGGCCCACCTCTTTCATCCATAGTCAGGGACTTCTCTGAGTCTGTTTGTTCCTTGGAAAAATCGAGATCTTCAGGTCTACTTGCCAGGATGTTTGTGAGAGAGCTCAAGGTGACCCCCCATTTCTAGCCCCTTCTTCTCCAGGCAGGCCGTGCCTGCCGTGGCAGCAGAGGTACCATTTTCAAGTGCTTCCGGTGTGGCAGCGCTGCCCTAAGTCGTGCATCATCTCATTTAGTTCCTACAGTGGGCAACATTATCCCCATTCCACAGATGAAGAAACAGAGGCCTGACTGGGGTAACTTGCTGCTGAGTCTACCTGTCATGCCCCACATTAGACCACAGGCAGATCAAAGGCGGGAAGAGCTGCATGCTCATGTCATAGAGGTGTTGTTCGCAACAGATAAAAGGTGAGGCAACCTGTGCCCATCAACAGATGAATGGATAGATAAACATGAAGTAGCAATGGAGTAATCTTCATCCTTAAAAGCAAGAAATTCTGACTCATGCTACAACATGGATGAGTATTGAAGACCCTATCTTAAGTGAAAGAAGCCAGTCACAAAAAGACAAATTTGCCCACACTGATATGAGGTTCCTGGAGTAGTCAAGTTCATAGAGACAGACAGTGTTACGGTGGTTGCCAGGGGTCGGGAGAGGGGAAGGGGAGGGGGTGGGGGATGGGGAATGGCGAGTTACTGTGTAATGAGTACCGAGTTTCATTTGGGAAAAATGAAAGAACCTGGGGATGGATAGTGGCGATGGTAACAAACTGAATGTAGTTAATGCCACTGAACTATACAATTAAAAATGGTTAAAATGTTAAATTTTATGTTGTATATTTTACCACAATAATTTTTTAAAATGTAGTAGAGACAGAAATTAGAATAGAGGTTATCATAAAGGCCTGGGGGGAGGGAGAGTTATATTTTTTAATGGGTACAAAATGTTTTGGAGATGATGAAAAAGTGTTGGTATATGAGGGGAGGGCCCCCAAAAACCTGGATTTATTTATTAAAAAATGGAATTCTACGCAGCAGAGAGAAAGAAGGAGCTCCTACCCTTTGCAACAGCATGGATGGTACTGGAGAGCATTATGCTAAGTGAAATAAGCCAGGCGGTGAGGGACAAATACCACATGATCTCACCTATAAGTGGAACCTAATCAACAAAACAAACAAGCAAAATGTAACCAGAGACATTGAAATAAAGAACAAACTGACAGTAACCAGAGGGGAGAGAGGAGGGAGATAATGGGGAAAAGAAGGGAAAGGATCATCTAGGAACATGTATAAAGGACCCATGGACGAAGCCAATGGGGGGGGGGTAGGATTGAGGGTGTGAGGTGGGAGTGGGTGAGACAGGGGAAAATGATGGTGGGAAAATGGAGACAACTGTATTCGAACAACAATAAAAAATGATAAAAAAAATTAAAAATTGTGTATTTATTCCTACATGTTCAAACTCAGTCACCTTCAAAGTACTCCCCATTTTATGGAATACATCTGTTGAGATATTTTTTCACTGCTCAAAACAGTTTTTGAGCTTGTCAATTTGGATGCCTTTCAATGCTCCTGCCATTTTTTGTTTCACCTCTTTCATACCAGTGAAATGTTTCTCTTTGAGGACTTTTTTCATCTAGGGGGTAAAAAAAGTGTCACTCAGGGTGAGATCAGGTGAAAAGGGACACAGAGGTCACACCTTTTTTGGTCAAAAACTACTGGACAGTGTGGGCAGGTGTGCTTGTAAATCACCCATCGTGAAATGGGCCAACGTATTGGAAGAATCTTCAAAAAAAATTCACTGAAGCCAAACGCAGCCTCTTACAACAACACCAGCTGGTGCACCAATACAGATGGCTTCCTAGAACACTCACCTAGTGGGGGAAGCCTGTACTACAGGGGGGCCTACTCTCCAGAAGGTAATTCCAGTTTTTCTTTTATGTCTTCCCTCATAGATAGTGGTGATGGTACCACAACATCGAAAATGTATTTAATGCCACTGCATTGGAGACTTATGTATAGTTAAAATAATAAATATTGTGTTATGAATATTTTACCACATACACACAAAGGTAGGGAGACCCTGCACCTCTTTGATTTCTCTGGACCCAGAGTCTCAAGCAGGGCCTAGCACACACTAGGTGCTCAAGAGCATTTGTTGATTTGAATAAGCTTCTGTCGAAAAGGACCAGAAGTGTTCAGCCTGGGAGAGAACGTGCAGAATCAGTATTCTGCCTTGTGTCAATTCTAGCTTCCCGGTGCATAAAAGTTCTATGGATGTGTGGCATCCCCCGAGACAGAGAGAGAAATTGTAATAACATAAGTGGGGAACTACAGTTAATTGCTGGACATTTTACAAACACACATAATAGGAGCCAAGAGTTAGAGAACTCATTCTATGCCAGAGAACATTTTAAGAATTTTCATACCTTACAAAAATGCCTCTGAGATTCTTGGAATGAAATTCCCATTTTGTGGCTGAAAAAACTAAGACACAAAAAGGTTAAAGAACTTGCCAAAGGTCCCACAGCCAAATCTCAGGGAAACCCGGATTCGCCCTCGGGCAATCTAGTTTGCTTAGTGATCCAGGTTTGTGTTTCCTCATTGTGTTGTGTTGTCCCTGGCATTTCTGCATGTCCCCAAGGCCTGACCAAGAGAGCAGGGAGAACACCCTCCCAGGGAGTCAGGAGCAGAGCTTGGGAGGCAGGAGTGTGGGCTCCCCGGTGGGTACCAGCCCAGGCCTGGGCATCACATAGACTTGGTTCAAGGCCTGGCTCAGCGTTTTTTTGATCGCATGGTCCTAGACAAGCTACTTGACCTCTAATCCTCTGGGTTCTCATCTGTGGTGTGGCTATAGCAACAGTATCCATGACACAGGGTTTTGTGGGGATTAAATAAATTAGTAAGCATTCACCTCTTAGTGAGCAAGGTGCTAGGGTATAGGAGGCGCCCACGAGGGATTGTGCTCTCTGACTTCCTGGAAAGATCTTGGGCAATTTCGCTTCCTCTCTGAGCCTTGCTGATCTTAATTATGAAACAGAATTACTAAAACCAACCCGACAGGTTTGTTGTGAGGATTAAACAAACACCGTGTTTTGTGTTTAGGTCTATTTATAACTCTAACTCATTCTCCAAAAGTATTTAAGGCAGGTAACAACAATGAAAGATTATTTTTAACTTGAAAATGAAGCATTTGGAACAAAGAGAAAGGGATGGCAAGGGAAAAAAGGAAGAGGAAACGAGATCATTGTTTAGAGCCTGGCTGCCCTGGTGAGTACTAGGCCCTCAATAAATATTTAGGCTCGTTTTCTGGTGGTGATGTATCTGGTCCCAGTGAATCTGGCTCCTCGACACGTACTTAATGAATGACAGCCCCACACAGTGTCATTGGTGCGAGGTTCTTCAGAGGGCATGGCACAGCGCTCTTTCTGCGCAAGGGGAAGCGGAGATGAGCTCTGAAGTTGTGAATTCCCCCTCTCGCTCAGAGAAGCTCAGACTTTGTGACTTTATTTCCATTACACATTGGGCTTCTGAGTATGATTTCATTTGAAGAAAGTGAGAGAGAAGGAGAAGGAGAAGGAGAAGGAGAAGGAGGAGGAGGAAAATTAAAAGAATAGAAAAGCGCTGATAATTTTAATTCCCCTTCATTTTATAGAGACAGATACTGAGGACCAGAGAGGAGGGTATGTAAATGCAACTGGCTATTTTTATCTTTTGTAAGACTTTTCATATGGGTAACTCCCCCAATCATAAAATAAATCCTTCATTAATTCATCTCTGTTCGGCAAACATTTCCTGATACCCTACTGTGTTCATGCCATCATCCTAGGAACTAAACTATGAATAAGACACATTTCTGCTCTTGAGGAGCCCACAGTCTAGAAGTGGGGTCAGAGGTTTATAGACCCAGAGTGACAGGGAAGTCAGGCCAATTCGTGGGGCCAGGACAGCTTCAGAGGGGAGGGGATGCTGAGTTAGGTCTAGAGAGAAGAGCAGGGTTTTGTCAGGCAGCCAGTGTCAGGGGAGGTTCACCCTGTTTTCCTGGGCTCAGCACTCCCTGCCTTCCCTGTCACTGCTTGTTACTACTCGTTTAGCTGTCTTCACGGAAGGCTCTCAGTAATCTGTGGGCAGGAACCTAGAGCATTTGCCCCTGCTGTGTGCAATGTCCTCAGACCAGGGGAAGGAAAGAGGGGGGTGGGAGAGGACAGAGGGAATTCCAGGCACAAGAAAGAGCACATACAAAAAAGCCAGTGGTGGGAAGCAGTGCCTTCTAAAAACTTTGGGTTGTTCTGGATGGTTCTACCCTCAGCAGATGACTTCAGTCCCATCAGATATTGCTTGAATTTTACTTTGTAGATAATGAGAAATCATATGTTCTGATTTTGGATTCAGAGACAAGGGAACTCTTTGGTGGATGGTTGTGTTTGGCAGCAGACGTAATAATGTCGAAGGAATCTGGGACCTCGGGTTTGGAATGAACCTCAGGGCCTTAAAGGTATATCTATCTACTCACCCAACACATCATCAGCGGTGTACCAGGAGCAGAAGGTGTGGTTCCCGTTCTCCAGCAACCTGGCCATCCTGCTGTTGTTGTGAGTTAACTGCCTTAAATGTATTACAGGGTGTGTTACAGGATGCATGTTCCAGCTCTTGCTAGATGATACTTACCCATAGTTCCTGAGTGTTCACTTCGTGTGATAAGGTTTTTACACACCATTATTTCATAGATTCTAAAAATGTGGTAGATCGTAAGACACACTCTAATTTCAGACATGTTATATCAGTATCTTAGGACCTATGAACGATGGTACAGTTGTCCTCAATTTTTCTAATAAATTCAGGTGATGTCCAAATTTGCATTTGAGAAACTCAGGGAAGCTCAGGGAGCCTACTTCGTCCTCAATCTCATGGTTCTCTCTCGGCAGAGACACATAGATCCAAAGGTTCCTTCTCTCTCTCTGAGTATTCATGCAGCCCTTTCCAGTCTCTTTAAATGTTTTTCTAAGGTTTCGGTCAATTTGGGGACAATGACAAAATTCTGCCCCTTCCTCCTGCTGGTGTTTTGCAGTGTTACTTTGTCTCAAAGATTTTGCAGAATTACTTTGTTTCCTCCTTTTCCCATTTTCTGAATGAGAAGACCAGTTTGCCCTTATAATTTCATAAGCTTCCAGATCAGCCAAGGGCTGCCATATGACCCGCCTCCTCAAGCCTGTCACTTGAGTGGAACAGTCCTATTCTCCATGTAGACTAGGGCTTGCCACTGAGAAGTGCTGTGCGTGCTTGGTGCCTCCGTCTTGTTCCCCTTGTTCCCTTTTTTTTTCTCTGTGGTTGTTGCATTCACAAAAGATGAGCATGCTCATGCCCCTGGCAGCGCTCTGCTGTCCCCCAGGCAGCTCAAATGTCCACGTGGCAGGACCAGGGTGAGTGACACTGGTCAGTGGGAGAAACCCTGGGTTGGAATCCACTGGGGACCTGCCTCCTGTTTGGGCTTGGGCTTACGAGGAAGATGTGCACATGCCGATCCGATAGAACCTAGCAAGGTAATAGGTTCAGGAAATGTGTGGTCTAGCTGGTTCACAGACACAGTCGATTTTCATAGACTCCCTGGAAGGTAAGTGTAGGAGCCGAAGGAAGACAGGCACTATGGCAGCTAATAGCAATAACAGGGATCTCACATGTGAACATTTCATGTCACAGTTGCAAGAAAATATTAGTTCAGCTGTACCACCCTTGAATTTAAAAACAACAACAACAACAACAAAATAAAACAAGATGCGTCCATGAATGTGTATCAAAATCAAGGGCTCTTGGAGTCAGAGAATCAGGCCCCCTCACCAGCAAAGGGACCCTGTACAATCACCTAAACTTGCTGACATCATGTTCATTGATCTGTTTCCTGGGTGTCTTAATTCCTTCCTGAGAGCAATGTTGTCAGTACTGAGTGAAATATTGTCTGCAAGGTACCATTTAAATGCCCGAGAAATGTTTGGAGAATACGGAAGAAATAAGGCTAACACACTTTGGGCTCCCGCTGCTAGCCAGGAGGTGGGCTAAGGCTCTGTGTGCACTAGATCATTGACTGCTCACAGCAGCCTGTGAGACGGGACACCAGTTCCTCCAGGTGGAGGTTCACAGAGGCCACGGGACTTGTCCAAGGTCGCTAAACTGGTGGCAGGCCTAGAATCCAGACTCAGGCCGCTCTCACTGTAGAAATGAAACTCGGACCTGCTATGCGGTTGTGCCACTCAGAAACATAACTGACGCGGTTCTTTCAACGACTCCTTTGGGATGTGATTCCCGTCCCCTGACCTCACCCTGTAGAAAGACCACAGGTCTGGGAATGAGGAAAATGGCAGTCCTGGCTCTGCTGCTGATGGCTGTGTGACCTTGGGCAAGTTTTTCCTGTCTCTGGACTGAGGAGCCACGATTCCGTGTCTAGGTGTGCACTGCATGCTGGGCTATGGAGAGTATCTACTGTTATGTCCTCATAAAGGCAGCCGATGAGTTGGGAATGGAACAGGAATTTGGTGTCTCCTCCTTCCCAGCTGTTGGACTCTGGCCCTACTGGCAGGCGTTCCTGGGGCCGGGTCACCCCACCTTCTCCCCTCCAGCCCTGGGTACCAGCATATACTTCTCTGGAGATGGCATGAGTCCCCTTTGGCAGGAGGTGACATCTGCTTTGAGAGGGGTGGACACAGATGTGTGATGCTGCCTCCCCTTTATTCCCAGTGCCTGTTATGGGGGGAACCCTAAAGCACAACCAACACCATAAAACCATAACTGAGGCCTGCCATGCAGATCTGTTGCTTAGGTCTCTACAGAGAGACGATTGGCTCTTTCCGCTGAGACCATCAGAGACAAGCAGAAGGCCAGGAACTCAGCCAGGTCAGGAGAAAGGAAACCTCAAACCAGAGCCCTTCCTGGCAGTGCAGGGCAGAGGTGATGAGTGTGAGCTCAGAAGTCACACACTCTTGGGTTCCCATCCTCATTCTGACACCCACTGACTGTGTGAACTTGGGCAAGGCATTTGACTGATGAGGGCCAGTTCCCTAATTTTTAAAACCTGGGCAATAATAATGCCATCCGCCTCATAAGTCTGTACAAGAAGTAAACACCTGTAAAGACAAAGGTCTGCCCGATATGAATGCGCAGTGAGCACGTGCTCTTGTTCAAGCCAGAGCTCGCTCCTCTGGGAGGTCTGGTCTCTTCTCCCTTCCTCTCATCCTGTTCTCCGAACTTTCCTAGCAGTTGATGACTCCCAGATAGACAGAGACATGTAGGGCACAGTGCCCGCCTCACGGAACCCACAGTCTGCAATTCCTGAAATCCTTGTTGACCTCACCCTGTGTACCAATAACAATAATGATAATAATGAACATGGTGTGCATTTATCAGACAGTTACCATATGCAGGCTTGGCACCGACATTACATTTAACTCATTTATAACATTCATAACAATCCTTCGGGATGTGTGTTACTGCTCTCCTTGAGGGCAACTGAGGCTGGAGGGTGATAACATTACTTGTCAAAGGCTCTGCAGCCATCAGCCATGGAGCGGAGACCCCAGTCCAGGTCAAGAGTCTAAGGACCTGTCCTTCTAGGCTGCCTCCATCATGCTTAACCACAGTCCTCTTCTAGGACACGAGGCTTTCCAGAGGGCTGGCGTTTCCACAGGACCACACTGAATCGGCACAACCACCCCCAGAAAGGATGTAGAACCTTTGTTATCAGACCCATTTTCCAAGTGAGGGAACCAAGAGCAGGCAGAGTCATTTGCAAAATGTACCTCAGCTGACATTGTGTTACTTTGAAGGTAAGCTCAGCGAGTTAGAAAGACACAGAGTGTCTTAAGATCAAATAAAAGGCAACTCTTAGGCGGCTGCTTGGTGAGAAGCCTTGTGCAGAGGCGAAAAATATGTGCAAACAAAGCCAACAGCTTTCTTTGTGTTCCCCAAAGTTGCTAAAAATGCCTGCGGGTTTGCACACAGGCAGACGCTGTGCTCGCGGTGCTGTGTGGCTTCTGTCGTTGGCTCTGGCAAGAAGAGGCCTGGCAGGTATTTCTCATGTCTTTGTTAGACACACACACAGACAAGGGAAGAAGTTCCAGGGAAGTCCCAGGGTGTGGACTTCTGCCAAGTCTTCTTTAATTTGTTAACTTAGATGAAAAAAAGACACCTCATGGACGAACCCATGATCCCCTGAGGTCAGTGGGGTGGGGTGAAAAAATGTATTTCCTGCCCTTAGAGTCGGACAGTCCTGCGTCCTACTTGGGGTTCTTTCACCTGCAGGCTCTGTGACCTTGGCCAGGTGGCTCAGCCTCCCTGAGCTAACTTCAGTCGGCCCATCGGTAAGGTGGGTAATAACTTCTGCAGGAAAGTAAGCTCTGCAAAGGCTGGACTGTCCCTGCATTCTGGTGCCAGAAGCAGCGCCTGACGCAGAGGGAGTGTTCTTGCCTAGTTCAATGAATGAGAGTGAATGAATGAGTGGGTGAATGAATGAGTTGCTATCTTGTAGGGTTTTTGTAAGATTGAAATAAGATCAATGAATGTGAAATCGCTTTACAAACTGCAAATTGTTAGACAAACGTGAGGCTTTATTATTTTACAGAACATGATCTGGGTTCTATCAAATACATTTATTCATTCAGTCAGTCAGAGATTGCTTAGGGAGGTTTTTCTTGGGTCTGGCTTTGGAACACAAACAAATATGAGCTCTGGTTCCTCCCTCCAAGTGCTCATAGTTGTTAACATGGAAAATAATACAAAAAATTAATAAAGGATAATACAGAATGAACTCTGTGCACTCACAGCCGTATACCTACTTTTGCCCCACCCTGTACTAGCAAACCGAGCACTGCAGTAGAGCAGAGGTCAGCATAGGGCGCTGTGGGGACAGAAGGGAGAGTGGCCGACTCACACTGGACAGGGTAGGCAAGAGAACTTTCTGGAAAAGCTGTTCTGGGGCAGTCCCAGTTTTAAACCTGTTATTGGACTTTTCCTACCAGGCTTAGGCCTTTGGGCCTCCGGGCTTCACTCTCTCTAACTCTCATATGGTCGTTTTCATTATAGTCAGTCCCTGACATGCAGTTTCTCTGTTTCCCACTTGACTCATTACACCACTGGGCAAAGCCCCAGCCCCGGGTAAAGGTGACTCTCCACCTACTCTGCGGCCGTCAACCACGGCTGGAGAAAAACAGCCAAGCCTGCTAGCCGTGGCCTGGCCAGCTACCATAGTTCTCTTCCTACATCACTCTCCCAGTCTCAGCTGTTTCAGACTTTCCCCTCCGACCTCCAAACTCCAGCACCTTCTTCCTCATCATCACTTTCAGCTGGAAACCCTGCTCCCCCCCCTCACTGAGGAAAGAGAAGCCAACAGGGAAAGTTCGGTGTGCTCTCACCCCTCCCACCGTGATGGTGCCCTGGGGGGCGGGGAGTGGCCTCCCTGGGCCCCAGGGCAGAAGCTGTGGCGAGACTTTGGGAGTCGTTCTCCAGGCACGCAGCATGCAGCTGGGGAAAGGACATTCCTTACCCAGCGAACAGCCTCCGCCCTGTCTGGAGGTGTGAGAGGCAGTCCCTCCTGTTGACTCATGGGGCTCCTGTGTGGGTGAGCCTGGGGAGGGGAAGGTTACTGAGAGTGGGCGAGAGCCTGACGAGGAAGGGTGTGTGGGCGGGGCTGGGGTTCATCGGGGAGCAGAAGGTACCTAGATGGACATTGCAAGTCAGCGGGGTCTGGGCTTGTAGGCAGGCATCTTTCATGGGGAGACAGGTGGAAGCCATACCTTCCAAAGCCAGGGCCCACGTGCCGGACCTGACGTAGAACGTGGTCACTGAGAAGTACATTGAGAAGGACGATGGTCCTGGAAGGACAGGGTTGATGCAGCCCAGCCAGACCCCTGCTATGACAGAACTCTTCATGCATCGTCTTGTCCTCTGACAGATTCTCGCCAGAGGCTGCAGCAAGACTCTTTGCTGGGCATGGGGTGGGGGTGGGTACCACATGGAAAAGGGGCAGCTTATTCCAGCTTCTTCCCGCACAGCCAAAGAGGAAGAGAAGCCAATAGGAGATTCATTCGCTTGTTAAATTCTGACTCTGTATGGCTGGCAGTAAGCAAAACTGTCTCAATCCCCTGCAGGTGGGGAGACCACATTCCAGCAAGGACTGAGGGGAGGCAAATAAGGGACTCACCCCAAGTGTCAGGATGGCGGTAGAGCTGGAGAGAACAAACGGGGCAGAGCAGGGGAGAGGGGTTGTGGGGTAAAGACGTACAAATGAAGTGGGCGGTCAGCTCGGGCCTCAGGTGGGCAGGAAGGTGGCCTGGAGGAAAAGTGTGAAAGTGGAGCTGGTGTAGCCCCCACAGGGGAGCTCGCCAGGCCCAGGGGAGCCTGGGAAGCTGCAGGGTGCCCAAGGGGAAGGGCAGTAGGGAAACAGGATCCCGCAGGGCTGACTCTGGCTTTTATTCCAATTGTGGTGGGAGCCTCTGGAGGGTTTTGAGCAGAAGAGACAGGATCTGCCTCATGTTTTAACAGGATTTCTCTGGAGACTGTGCTGAAAACTGCAGAGGGGGAAGAGGATGGAAGCAGGGAGACCCCTTACACTTGGTGAGACAGTCCAGGTGAGAGGTGGCAGTGCTCAGACTTGGGTGCTACAGAGGGTAAGGGGTGGTCCGACTCAAAACCTTTTGCGAGAAGAACCAGCAATGCTTGCTGACAGATTGGAAAGGCAGTGAGGTGAAGAGGGAGGAGCTCGCCATGAGTCCAGGGGATCTGGACCTGAGCTAACTGAGGGACTGAACTGTTGTTAAGTGAAAGAGAAAGACAGTAAGAGGCGCATTTGAGGTGTTTGGTGATGTAAGGAGTCAGGTGACTGGTTCTTGCAAACATGTCCAACATGAGATGCCTGAAGTCATCCACGTGGAGGTGCTGAGCAGGCAGGGTGAGGCTGGGCTGCAGAGAGACATTTGGGAGCCAACAGTGTGTAGATGGTATCTGAAGCCAGGAGCCTGCAGGGGCTCACCAAAGGGGGATCCTAGTAACTGAAGAGGAGTGGATGGAGGACTGAGCTCTGGGCCTCCAGTGGAAAGTGTTTGGGAAGGTGGGGAAGAACGGGCAAAGGAGACTGAGGAGGAGTCACAGGAGAAGTCACCAAGATAGGAGGGGTGTCGAAGGCTGTTGGTCCTAAAAGCCAAGTGCAGAAAGAGCTTGACGGAGGCAAAAGGGAACAGTTGTGTTGAATAAATGCTGCTGCCTGGCTCATTAGGGTCCAGCCTGAGACTGGACCACTGGATTTATATGGTGAGGGGTCACTGTTGGAGGAAGGGTGGGGACATGAGACTGACCAGGGTGACTCCAAGAGCAAGAGAGAGGACCTCTCTTTTGAGGTAGGCCACGTATTCAGCTCTTTGGAAGAGATTTGCAGTAAAGAGCTGTGAGGAAGCAGGGGAGTAGCTGGACAAGGATGTGGGATCAAGAGAAGGGCGCGTGTGTGTGTGTGTGTGTGTGTGAGAGAGAGAGAGAGAGAGAGAGAGAGAGAGAGAGAGAGAGACCTAACATACACATTTGTATTCTGACGGGAATTTTCAAGTCTGCAGGCAAAAATTGATGATGTGGGAAACAGGAGAGCATTGCTGGAGACATGGCCTTGAACGGATGAGAGGAGTGGAGTCCGGTACTCATCGGAGGACTGGGTTTTTGCTAGGAACACAGGCTCGCATCCACGATAGCAGAAGAGAGGTCACCATAGAGGGGCCAAGAGGCAGGGAGGTGCAGTCTTGGTATCAAGCACAGAGTAATAGAAACCCATGCTTCATCGCATGGACTGGTGCCGGGCACTGCTCTGAGCCATGTACATATATTAACTTCAAATTCTCATAACAGCCCTGTGAGAGGAATACTGTTACTGTGCCCATTTTACATGAAGAGTACTGAGGCATAGCGACATTAAGAATTTTGCCGAAAGCCACACAAGTGGCAAGTGGCAGAGCCTGGCTGATGACCGGTTTCCGTGTATCAGTATAAATGGAAGGTTGAGAGCTGGGGCGGGGGGTGCGGGGGTGGGGGGGGGCAGAGTTTTGGTGAGCCCAGAGCTGGTGTGCACTAATTGGTTTCTCCTTCAGAGATACCTGTTCATTTGCAAAGCACTTTTCAGTCATTACCTACTGAGTCAGGAGCCAGGGTAGGCAAAGGGTGGGGCTGGTTCAAGTTCCCAGCGTGGCCCTGGCGCAGTCCGAAGGCTGGAATCCTCCCCACTGCCATGTAGCTTCCACCTCTTCTCCCAAGGAATTATCAAGACATTTCCCCACCTTTCTCTTTAGACACCCCTGAGATTATGAGCACCCAGAGGGCCACAGTCCTCAGTCTTCCAATGCAGGGAAAGGAAGGGAAGAAGAAAGAAATCGAGGGGATAACAGACCTGGTTCTGTCGCCAGCAGGCTGGTAAACTGGGGCCAAGTCGCATATGCCCACTGGGCCTCAGCTGTAAAAAGCAGGAGAGGCTAAAATGAGATCCTCCTTTATGAACTGGTGCTCCATCAGCACACATGTGACGAATACAACTGTATGCCAGACAAGTGCAGGGCACTAGAGATGTGACAATGAGCACAAGGACACGTCTTGACTTTGTGGAGATTGCAGTGTATGGCGGGGGCAGGGGAAGAAGCTGACAGTCATACAGCTAAAAATCATGATACAAGCTTTGGAGGAACATTCTGGGGTGCCATGAGAGTACCCTTTCCTGAGCACTTCTGTAATACAGACGAATTCTGACAGACCTAACCAAGTAGAAACCATCTTTGTTCATTGTTCATTCATTCATGTGTTCATTCCTTCAACAAATTTTAATGAACACTTATCTTTTGGGGCAGTAGTTTGTGCTTGGCATTCCCCAAGAAAAGTATAAGTTAAGGCCGTCAGAAAAATGTAACATGTAATGGGTCTGAGAATCAGTTTATTTATTCAGCCAAACTCAAGGGATCCTTGCCATGTGCTGCTGTGTGCCAGGCATTGTGGAAACTAGTGCTGCAAGACAAGTGACGACCCCTGTCCTCGGTGAATGCTCTAAGCCACTATGGGTGTAAGTGTTGGGGGTGGGGGGTAAGGTGCACTGGGGTGAGACCACTGGATTTGGGTCTTCACCACCCAAGAGTATAAGACCTAAGGGCAATTTTGGGACGTTCTGCAGCTTCAATTTGCTCATCAGTGTATAAAAATAAGAACAGTTCAGAATATTATTATATCCTGGGCTAAACATCGTGCATGCATTCTCTCCTTGGTCCACAAAATAACTACGAGACAGGCTCTTTCCGTCTCCATTTGATGGACTGGGAAACTAGAGCTGAGGAAGGAAAAGTCCCATGAGCAGCATACTACTGCAGAGAGGGTCAGCGGGGAGGTGCTGTCCCCAGGCATCACTGGCAGTGTCTTGGATATTTTTGGTTGTCTGGTGTGCGTGCGTGTGCATGTGTGTGTGTGGTAGGGGGAGGGTGGGGGTCCTACTGGCATCTGGTGGGTAGAGGCCAAGAGTGCTGTTAAATACCCTATAGTGCACAGGATAGCTGGTCCTAGTACCAACAGTGCCAAGGCTGAGAATCCCTGGTTTAGGTCCTACAACCCGGACTGAAAGTAGGTAAGTTTCTGGTCTCTGGGGCCAGGTGACCTGAGTGTGCCTCTGGGCTCTACCACTAGCTGGTGGCTGTGAGCATGTTACTTAGCCTCTGACTTCTAGTTTTTTCCATTGACAAAGGGCTTAATAGTGGCTCTGACTGAGCAATCTAGGGTGCCTGGCCCCCCAGGACCCTGGTACATTTTCCTGCTGAAAGGGATGAGGGAGGCAGAAAGACAGTAATGACAATATCCAACATTCCCAGAACAAGGACCCTGGATGGGCTCAAAGTTGACGCTGAGCCCATTTGAGTTCTCTTTTCCTCTTCTCAGTCCTTCTCTGCAGAGTTTGCGTAGTAATCCTGAATCATGCAGACAGAATTTGGTCACATCCAGTCCACCTGCCCCTCACGGGTGGACGGGTAGAGGTGGAGCAGTGAGACTTGGAAGCAACTCAGCTGGGGTCTGCCCCTCAGGGCTGGCACAACGGTCAGGGGTGGGCTCCTGACAAACAGCGTGGGGGGAGGAGCCAAGGGAAGCCCTGCCTGCCAGAAGATGTGGGCAGAGCCTCCTCTCTGGTCTTCCCTCCAGCTTCACCCTCACGCAGCACAGAAACAGCTTGTGAATGACCACGCCCTCCCATAACAACCACGTTGAAGGCACCTGATAGGACTCCACTTGGCGACTCCAGTGGGGATACTAAGACAGGGATGACTAGCCTTTGTCACCAGGAAGGAAGTGGGAGCCCACAGTGGTTTCTTAGTTTGTTCAGAACCACACACCCCGACCTGCTGGCTTCAGAGACGTGGCCATCCAGCCACCTCCATCCCTCCTGGTCCATCCCACTCCCCTCCCCTCCTGCTGACCAGCCTCTGTGCTGACCCCAGAGAGCCCCTGTGCTTTGTTACCTCTCCCTCAGCACATATACCCCACCCCTGTCTCACTTCTCTAAGCCCTTTCTTTAAGGTTCTGTTCAAAACTTCCCCTTACCCTTACCCTCTTCCACAAACACCTCCTGAGCAGCTTCTGTTTCCCTCCTTGACAAGACTTTTAATAGCCACCCCGCCCCCCCTGCCCGCCGCTCTCCCCCACCCATGTTGCCAGAAAGGACAGCTTGGCTATTTGAGTCAGCACTCATGATATATGCCACGTGCTGTTTACTGTGCAAAGCATTTTGCTTGTATTATTTCATTTAATTTGCTTAGGGGCCAGGTATTATTGTCCCATTTTAGAGATCAGGCAACTGAGGCTTAGAAAAGTTAGGTAAGTTACCCAAGGTCACAGAGCCAGGAAATGGCAAAATATGGACCCAAATCCAACTGTTCATGAGCCTTCTGCTCCCCAGCCCAAATGCCCCTCACCAGACTGGCCCTGACTCCTTTCCAGGTCTCATCTCCCACAGTTCTTCTTATTTTTCATGCCAAGTGATTTGCCATGCATTTTTACTTCTCTGAGCCCTTGCACATGCTATTCCTCCTACCTGGAACACCTTTCCCTTTCTTTTGTGCTATCAAAAGCCTACCCATGTATGGATGTCAGCCCAGCGGCTCTTGATCTGGGAGCTCTTCCTCAAGGCCCTGGCTGCTCTGGCTTCAGATCATTGGAGAGATTCCCTCCCCCACTCCCCTTGCTCCTGCAGCACTTGGTGTGGTTCTCTGTGTGTGAACCACAGCACTTTCCAGGCTCTGGTGGCCAAGTCTGTGCCAGCATCCTTTTGCCTTTGCCACATGTTAACTGGGCACCTGTTACATGTCAGGCACTGGGCTGGGCCCTAGGGACATGGGGGTAGGTCAGACAGGCATGTCTCAACCTTTGCTGGGCTTGCAGTCTGGTAGGGGTGACAGGACTATGAGGAAGGCTGAGTCCCATGGTGAGGCATGACCAGGGGCTGGCTGTGAGTGCTCCCAGGAGAAGCAACTACCCAGGGCTTGGGACATGCAGCAGGGCTTTGTGGAGCAAGAAATAGTAAACCAAAGTGAGGTTAGTGAAACCATGAGGGGATTAAGGGGGAAGGCAATGTCCTGGGCAAAGGGAATAGCCTGAGCAAAGGCCCGGGAGTACTCGGGATGCCGTACAGACTAGAGGGCTGGAAAATAGAGTGGGCAGGGCCAGTGTTGCAAGATTGCTCTGGAAAAGCAAACTTTGACCCTTTAACCATGAAGGATTACAGGAATCTGGCCTCTTTCTCCCATTTGTCTGTGGCCTCCAGGTGGCTGTGAGGACAGTCTGGCACAATAGTTAACAGCCTGGCCTCACAGCCAGGGCTTGACTTGAGTGATCTCAGCAAGCTGCTTACCTGATCTGGGCCCCACTCTCATCTTTGAAATGGAAATGATAATAGCTACCGCCTCCTAGGGTTTGGAAGAGAACTGTATAAATTAATAAAATGAACACAGTCTCTGGCACATAGGAAGAACTCCATTGCATGAATATTATAGTGAAAACAATAGCAGTATGACATATTATATAACATATTATTGTATCACTATTATTCTTATCATTCTTCCTGTCATTGGATCTGAGTCATCTCTGTCTCTCTCATGGGTGGCACCAAAGTCTTCTGGTGCCTTCCCAGGTCTTGGTCCTAGGGAAGGAGCAGGGAAGATGATCCAAGATCATAGGACAACCCCTTTGCCCTCCACAGCTGTGCATGGGCCAAGGTATGAGATGTCTGTGGCTATGTGGACTATTCTGGGAGATGCACTGGACACAGACCCTGGATGCTGTGTGAACACTCCGGCCTGGCTGGGAACACTGTCTGTCAGCCAGGCTCCATCTTCCTCTTCCATGGCACTCTCTTTCTTGGGGAAGAATTGACCCTCTTAGGGTTGCTTATTCCCATTCTCCCTGTGGGATGCCACAATGCCCACTATGTTGACATTTCATGTTTTGTGATCATTCCCATCCAATCAATTTTCTGCCCACTCAGAGCCCCAGAGGGCTACCCCCTGAGAACTGCATCATGTAGACTCCCCTAGGCTCTGAATTCTAGCTGAATCAGGCCAAAGGGACGCTGAAGCAGGAGAGAGGAGGGAGGAGGAGAGGGAAGTCAGGTATCTCCATTTCTCTCTGCTCCGTCCTTTCTTCTTCTTCTGGCACTGGCTTTACTAGGAGAGCTCTAGCCCCCCGAGGTGGCTGCTCCTCCTTGGCTCCTGCTCTCAGGCCTCCCAGGGCATGTTCCTTCTCTTCCCCTTGACCCCTAGGGGAATACAGACTTTCAGCTATCCTGGCCCACAGCTGCCTTGACCTCTCTCCTTGGTTTCCTTAACCTTGCCCTCACTTCTCTGCAGCTTTGCCCATTTGTGTGCTCTTTCTTTCCTGCTATGATGTGGATTGACACCCCCTTGGAGGTTCTCCAGAGTCCCTCAAAAAGACCTGTCCTGGCCAAGAGCAGGGCATAATCCCACTCCTCTCCTTGCTCTTTCATGCCCTTGGTATCCTCCAAGAAGGCAGGCTGAAGATCCACATGGGCACCTGCCTGGGAGGGATCAAAGCTGCCTGGCTCCCAGAAGCCCTGCCTGTGGGGCTACAGAGGAAGCCATGACCTTATCTTGGAAGGCCTCAGGGGCCATGGGGGGGTGACTGGGGGTATTCTTGTAAGAACAATGAGAAGTCATGGTGGATTTGATGGCTGGGGAATGATGTAATCTGATTTATAATTGTAGAAGGATCCTTCAATCTTCTGATGGGTCCTAGAGGATCAAGTACTGACCCAGGGAAGATATTTGGGAGGCTAGTGCAGTAGTTCCCCTGTGACATGATGGCACTGCCACCATTAGAGTTGTCTGCCACCTCAACCATGAAGACTCAGCCAATCACCCCATGATGAATAAAGTCTTCTTCCTGTTGTGTACACAAAATTTTGTTACAGCAACTGTCACAGTTGGCTTCTGTGACTTTCTCTTCCCCTCCAGGGTGACTTCCTTGGCCTCAGCGCCCACTCATTCCTGCGGTCCTAAGCCTGGCCAAAGTCCTGGCACACCACTGACCTGGCTGGTACCCTCTAGTTCAAATGCAAATGCCCTTGGAGGTCTATCCTGTTGTAACATTATCAGCTTCAGGTACATCCTAATGTAACATTAATGGAAGTCTAATACCAGATCAGCCTGCACCATCTTGTCCAGCAAGGAAGGAAAGTAAACATTTGCCAAACATCTACCATGGACTGGGCAACTTCCTGTGCACTGCCTCGTGCAACCCACACAGCAGCCCAGGGAGTGGGCAGTACTGTCCCCTTTTATAACATGGAGACTGAGGCTCAGAGAAGCGATCTAACTCAGGTCAGGTCACCTAGCTTATGAGTGACAGAGTCTGGACACGAACCCAGGTCTTCGTGTCTACTAAAATGGTGAACGGAAAAACATGCTGTGCTATGAACTGGGCCAAGCCTGCTGAGGTATCTGGGCCTAGAAAGGTGCCTTTTAATAGTAACAAAACAATAAAAATTCAACAACAACGATATTTAACTTTACACACTGTATAGACATCAGCTAGCACCCACTGCCACAGCTCAGAAGGCACGCTTTTGGTCCTCGGTCCCCTCACTGAGCTGCAGGGCTCCGCACCACCACTTCGCTGCACTGGTCCTACTCCATGTCAACATCTTTCCTCCAAGAAGCCCTTCTGCACCGTCCAAGCCTTGGATGGGCACCTCTTATGTGGGCAATTACAAGGGCACACATATGTACACACCTGTACACATATGCGTACATAGAAAGCTTGGAGAATTTTAGAGGCAGTTCTAGGAGAGCCTTGGAGCTGTCTTTGTTATGGAGAAGGTTGCCATTGGCATGAGAGTATAGACTTGTTTTTATGGTCCTGAGTGGGAAGGGCCAGTGCTCCAGAGAGACAATTGTGAGTCAGCCTAAGGAAGAGCTTTCTAGCCATGAGAATTTCTCCAGGCCACACCAGGCTGCCCTGAGAACCTTTAAGCACAGAACCTTTAAGCCAGCCTAGGAGGTAGCCACAGAGGAGCCGGTCCCTTAAAGGGGGTGTGGGGTGGGGATGGGACTGCTCATATCCAGACAGGCTCTTTCAGTTCTGAGACCACAGGCTGTTAGGATAACGAACGCCTCCCAACCCTTGATTTGCTTCCTACAAAGACCTTGGCCCATCACATTCATGAACACACTTAATGTTGATATTAGCCTTGCAAGGCAGGTGTGATGTGGCTCAGCGAAGTTAGGTAAATTGCTCAGGAAGAATGGTCAGAGCCAAGATGTCAACACAAGCTGTGTCTGACCCTAAGAGGCCAGCTGCCACTGCTTGGCCCCAGGATTTAGGATCATACAAGCTTCACCCATGTCACCAGCACAAGTTGGTTTGTTTTGATGTGCCTCAGTTTCCCCTCCAGTGTCCCTACCTCACTGATGCTGAAAGCTGGCTGGCAGCCTAGGCCATCAGACACAGCCTGCTCTGGGAGCATGGAGACCTGGTCTGGGTCACAGACTGTTCCCAGATTGGTTGGTCTGAGAGTCCCTTTGTTTTCTTATAGAAGGAATCCACTGTTTACCAGCTTGTTATGCGACTTGGACACATTTATGGATCCACATGGCCTGGGAAGGTAGGCAGGTGTCATGAAGCATGGCAGCTACAGCTGAGAAGAGGTTTTAGAAAGGTCTGTGGCTTCAGTTTCAGGTCTGATGAAAAAAAACCTAAACCCAAACCCAGCAGGCTCTCTGCCAAGAGTCTGTGAAACATGGTTCAGGCCCAAACCAGTGCTGGCCAACAGGGAATTATAGGCCTTAAATGGGAGACAAGTCTGCAGAATCCCCCTAGGGTTGTTTCTGACATATGTTTGTTTGCATACTTGTGTATTTATGTGGATATGTTTTTCAAAGTGTATGTTTCCTTTTTCTTTGTGTATTTATCCCTGGGACCCTTTTTAAAAACAATGTAGAAAGTCTCCTTTGATATAATTTTTCCCTGGAAGAAATTTGGGGCAATTCCATTTAGTTTAGTTAAAATCAGTCAGTATTTACTGACAGACTATTCTGTGCAAGGTGCTGGGGATCCAGAGATGTAGAAGGAACTGCCCCACATTGCAGTAGCTCAGTGTGCCCCTCTGGAAAAAGACACATGCGCCAACAAGGGTCCTGGAGTTCCCTGAGGGCCAAGATCATTTCAGTGGGGTGTAGTTGGGACTGAAAGGGGAGGAGGTCTTAGTTCTTAAAGGTGAGGGTATGAGGAAGGGTCCTCAGGGGCAGACCAAGGGAAGAGACCTGGGAGGAACTCCTCTGAAGTTCAGAGTTGCATGACTTGCCCAAGGCCATACCGCCAGCAAGCAGCAGCCTGGGGATTGAACCCAGATCTCTCTGATTCCTCTCCAACCAAGAAAACAAATCTGAACATTAAAGCTCTGTGATTTGGCTAGAGGAGTACGTCCAGAATCTTTAAGTCCTTTCCATCTCTTAACAACTACCTGAGTCTTGCATGCCCTGAAAAGGCTCCTTTCAGACCCACTGCTGAGTTCCAGGAAAGAGATGCATTGATACGGCTAGGTATCATTTAACAGAACTGTGCTTTTCTCTTCAATAACAGAAACACATGCACACATTTACTTATTTATTTACTTACTTATTATAAAATAAGGATTTGTGATTTCTGCGTCATGACTGTGCTTGGCAAAGGAGAAATGGACCTGTCTTGGAAGGCAGAGATGATTTTAAATTCCTTTTTACTTCCCATCATTCATAGTAGATACTCAAGGAATATGTGCAGAGCTGGGCTGGCTTGGCTGCACTCTTTCATGGAGGTGTATCAGCCAGATATTGCCACAGTAATGCTGGGTAACAAACCACCCATACTCAGTTGCTTACAAGTACAAGGATTTTCTCATTCATGAGTTTGAGGGTTAGCTGTTCAGCTCAGGGTAAGGCTACTGCTTTGGTGGCGCTTTAGGCCAGTTTGGGGTCCAGGCTGAAAAGTAGCCTCTGATTATTTTTCTTGTGGTAAATGAGTAAGTGAGAAGACAAGAACGTGATGGAACAGATGATACCTTTTGAGATCACAACCCAGAGCTTCCATGTTGCATTTCCACTCACATTCCTTTGCCCATGAGAAGTCAACGGGCAAGCCCAATATGACTGGGCAGGGAAATGTATTTGCCCACCCTAGTGAGAAGCCCTATACAATCAAATGGCAGCATATAATTCTAATATGAGAAAAGCATGAAGAATGGAGAAAGGTACAGGGCTTCGGAGATAGACTTGATTTCAAATTTGAGTTATCTTTTACCTGCTTTCTTAACTCTTCTGAATATGTTTCCCCCCCAATTTCCTGGGTTCTTACAATGTGCCAGTCACCAAGCTCAGCATTTTATGAACATTGCGGTCTGTAAGATAGGTAAAGTAAGTATTCAGCTCCCAGGTAATAGATGAGGAAACTGAGATTGAGGGAGAAAAGTGACTTGCCTAAAGTCACGTGGCTGCATTCAGTTTCATGCCAGGTCCATGTGTGCCACCTCTCTAAGTGAAAGGAGGTGTGTGTGTGCTGTCTGCCACATAGAAGATGCTTGTTTCAGGGGAATTTCTGTCTCCTTCCCCCTTAATGAGTCCTGGAATCCTTTAGGTCTTTGGACGTCTACTTTCTGATGAACTTGACCCAAAGTATGATCAGCTGCTGTAACTGCTACCACCCAGGCTTAAAAGTTCATTGTTGCTTGAAAAAAAAAAAG
This sequence comes from Macrotus californicus, assembly GCA_007922815.1. Lineage (NCBI taxonomy): Eukaryota > Metazoa > Chordata > Mammalia > Chiroptera > Phyllostomidae > Macrotus > Macrotus californicus. The sequence continues at coordinate 77,806 of VMDR010002397.1, forward strand.
TAAGGGCTATTATTAGCAGTGACCCGAAGATGGTCACACTTCCCAGTCACAAGTCTTCAGAAGGAAGGACACTTGGATGGTGTTGGTGGTGCAACATGTTTGGTGAGAAGGCACACGAATATTTTGTAATCCCCATGCTTGTCAGGTGATGCAGAGGCCTCTGCTCCCAGAGATCTTTCCACTCTGGGACCAGCTGCTCTGACATTGCTGGGGAGGGACAGCTGGCAGCCTGTCTTTTGCAAGACTTGTTTCATGAGGCATGGAAGATACTAGCAACAGCAAACCTTCGGATCAGACAGCCCTGATCTGAATCAAGGCTGTACCTCTGGCTGGCTGGGTGGCCTGGCCCCTGATGATGCTGTTCCCTCTGCCTGCAGCACCCTCCCTTGTCAGGGCCGGCTCTCTGCCTAAATGTCACTGGATCCAGGGGGTCTTCCCCAACCCTCTCAAGCTCTGTGCTCCCTTAACTCCCCAGATACCCCAGGCCCTGCATTTATTCTACCCTAATTGTTTGTTTAATTGACTCTCTGCCACTAGGACAAATGCTCTGTGAGAGCAGGCCCTGACCTATGTTTCCACTGAAATCCTACTTTCCCGAATGGTGCCTAGTACCTAGCAGTCTCTCTATGAACATTTGTCTAATGAATTCAACAGTAAGTTACCAAAAGCAGGCTAGTGCTTTGTGATCTTTCTGTGGTGGGGAAGAAGCAGAGTGGGGATGTTTCCTTAGTACGAGGCTGATTCTCCCAAGGAAGCTAGGCTTCTAACTCTGACAGTAAAACCTCAGCCTTATTCCACACTCTGTTCTTAAATTCTCTTCATGCAGGACCAACCACATTCTCTGAAACAGGTTAATTGGCCCTTCTCCATCCTCCGACCTCACCTCCTACTATGTATGCACATGGTTCCCTCTGTTCTAATCACACTGGTCTGCTTTCTGCCCCTTATGTACAAGCTGGTGCCCACCCCAGGACCTTTGCCTTCCTTCTGCCTACAACACATCTCCTTAGATCTTCTTATATTTGCCTTTTTCTCATCATTCAGGTCTCATTCTAATGTGAGCTCTTCAGAGAGCTTTTCTCCAGCCATCGTAGGAAAAATCATCCTTTTTCCTCCCTTTCACCCCCAACCAACAGTCACTCTCGTTCCCATCATTTTATGTTTTTTCGTAGCACTGAGTTTATCCAAAATTTTCATGGGTATTTGTTCAGATGATTTGTTCCCCATTCTCTCCCTCTATTGGAGTAGATCTTTGAGGGTAGGGTCCTTGTCTGGTTAGCTGCTGTAAATCCACACTAAAATGGTGCCTGGCCCATTGCAAGGCTCAACAATACCTGTTGAAGGTATGAATGTGGGATCATGGCATCAAAAGTAATGACACAGAATAGAGGAAGCATGGACTTTGCCATCTGATAGACTTGACTTTGAGATCCTATTTCAATTGCATGACCTTTGGCAATTCGCGCTTAGCCACCATGAGCCTCAGTTTCAGTATCTGTAAAGTGGGGATAACCACAAAACTCACAGAGGTGGTGAGGATCACATAAAACCCTGTGAGAGACAGGGTTGGGCATAATTCAGATCCTTGGTAGATGTTAGGAAACCCCTCATACCATCCTAGCCCTCACACCCTGAGCCTTAACCATGATGGAACTTCTTATAATTTCTCTGAATACGTCAGTCTGGTTCTCACCTCCAGGTCTTTGTCCATGAGGTACCCTTGTCCGCATTACCCTTCTTTCACCTTTGACTGTCTGTAAAGCATCTACTCATCTTTCAAAATTCTCAATAAACTTTCGTGATCCTTTCCATCCTCTGTACCCTGATAGGACCCCATCCAAACATCTAACCAGAGCCCCTTTAACACCCTGAAGCATGATTTGACACTTGGATGGGGGTCTCCTCCCCTTTTGGCAGGTGGGAAGCCAATGCAAGTCCTGACATAAATTCACTGCATATGTAGTAATGTCAGTAAGGGAATGTATTAGAATCACCCATGGGATACACTTGAATTTGATCTTGCCCTTGAATCTAAGCTCCATGAGACAGGGCAATGGTAGGCATGACTTTCTGCACTCCTGTTTGCTTTTCTCTGCCTGAGCCAGGTATAAAAAGAAGAAAAAAAGTGAACCAGAAAGGGGTGGAGAGAACTGTCTTCTTGCTGTGTGAATATGCAAAGGCTCCATGTCATCCTGGGAGAGGCTATTTAATTCCTAGACTCAAAGTGAGTCTGATTTCTGCCTTTTATGAAAGTAAGGCCCCTCGTCCATTTGGGCTATGACATTGTTATATCCACATCATCCTTCGGTGGTATGTCCATGGTGATGCAGAATCCCTCTGCACCCCTACTCAGTGGGCATGGAACCTTGACTTCTGCACCTCCCTTTCAAGCCATGGATGAATGTCTATAGTGGTGGGATTTACAAAACAATCTCTGACTGGTTCTACAGTCTGGTTCTTACTAGACCTGCTTCCTAAATGGTATGGGGTCAGGCATGGGCCTGAAGCATTTCTTGGATGGTTCAGTGCAGGCTGAGTGGAGAGGGGCAGTGAGTTGGTCCTCATAGTTATCAAAAGCTTTGTCTGTGAGACACTGTATACACGACCTTGAATTCTCCCAATGACCTCTATGACACTATGCATTTTACATATGAGGAAGCCGAGGCCCGGAGGAGTTAAGTGTGTCCTTCCCTGGCCCTCAGCTAGGCAGCAGCAGAGCCTGATGTTTGATCTTCCAGTCCAGATTCAAGTTCAGAGCTGAAGAACTCTAGCTTGGACACTAAGAGCCATGGCTGAACCACCACATCTCCTATCCCCTACTGAGTGGTGGGACTGGGATTCAAGCCTGGTCAGCTTCACGCTCAGTTGCCTTCTTCCCCTCTACCGGCTCCAATCTAGCTCTCTGATTGGGGAAATGATTGGATGAGCTCACACCGAGAATGAGAGGCTGTGCCACACAGGCAGTGCCTCTCCCTGAGACCACACCACCTGTCTTCCTCTGAGGCTATGGGAAGGGGCTTCCAGAGAATGGTCTCAAGTCTGACTGCTCTGATCCCTGGGAGGCCCAGACTTCTTATGAAGCTGAGTGAGTCACTTTGGGGAGGCCTCTGGCTCCTCCTTAGAAGCACTGTTTCTGTGTTTAGTCTGGTCTGCCTCCAGGGGCAAGATGATGAAACAGAGAATTGCCTTGGACAGCGTGCGTCACTTGCATGCCAGTCTCTCATTGTTTTTGTTTGCTTGTTTGTTTGTTGCCGAAGGCTCTTCATAGCTGGGCTAAAACCTGCGAGATAGATATTGGAGGAACAGAGAGATCACCTACAACTCAAGCTGTAGAAAAGGAGTAGTTAAAGGGATGGGATGAATAGCCCCTAGCAGTCTCTAAAATCAGGGAGTCACAGTCTTGGAAAAATTCTTAGAAAGCCTAAGCAATTGCAGCTTAGTAGCTGGAGTCAGGTCTGGGTTCCAATCCTGCTCTGCCTCTTCCCACTACCTACAGTGTAACAGTAATGACACCGACATAGGATCATTGTCATTTTAACATGAAATATTATGTGTGATGTGCCTGGTCCAGAGACACCAAGCCATAAATAAAGAGCAGTGTGTCTGTGTGTGTGTGAGTATTTTCCCATATTATCTCTTTATTTTACAGACAAAGAAGCGAGACCCAGAGATGGAAACTGGAATGTACACAGATACGTGTGAGTTAAAAACTGAGCCCACAGCTGAACCCTTTGTCCAGCCTCCCAGGCCAATGTTCTTTACTTCACATCACAATAATAAGAGTGAGATATGTTAGGCATGTCCATACATTCTAATCCTTAACTGTATAAAAAAGATAATTCTTGGATAGCATATGGGGAGTACACTAAAAGGAAACTGTTTTTTGAACATTCTAGCATGTCCAAAGCCCTTTGGAGTAACATTCCTATGTGGTCAGGGCAATAAGCATGTGGCCAGACTTGATCCTTTTCAGCCAAGGGACATTTAAACTCAGCAAAGTGTCTTCATACCACCTCCACTCCCAAGGCCAAAGGATTTCAGACAGGTGTGATCCAACAGAAACTCAAAAACAGAATACGAGACATTGTGTACTGTCCCTGGGGCCAGCTGCGACAACCTTTATCTATAAGATAAGGGCTGTGAATGTGCCTTATAAACCATGAGTGAGCTTCAGTAAGTTTGTCCTTATTGTAAAGGAGTGTTCCAGAAGTGACTTTATCTCTCAAGGCGCGGGGCCTTTTCATTGGTCTCTGAGACGGTGTTAGAGGATGAGTCCCCTTACAAGCACATTGATGAATTCTTATCACATCACAATGTAAAGATGCAATTTGTTGAGCACATCCCTAAATTGACTATTCCAGGGAACTGACATCCATAAGAGTCAAAGGTAGGGCCGCAGAATCCTTCAGGACTTCTGAACCATCAACAAAAGGCTTCTGTCAGCTTGCTGACCTTCAGGTCTTTGCCCAATGACATCTCACCACAGCCTTCCTTGGGGACTGTAACCAAAACCTCAAACCCACCGCCACACACTCTACCCCCATTCCCTAATTTATTGTTCATCTCTGTACTTAACGTGGTACAACACACTATGTATCTTACTTTGGTAGTGCCTATGTTCCTCACTATTTACATAATAATACTTACATGCTCTAAGTATTTTGTGTATATTAGCTCATTCAGTCCTTATAACAATTGTAAAAGGAGATACTACTATTTGTCCCTTTATCCCACGAAGGAAGCTAGGTATAGAGAGCTTAGGTGAGGTGTCCATGGGCAAACAACTTGCAAGTGGTAGGGTTAAGAAGGAATTCCAGGAGTCTGGCCCTGGAACCCTTGTTCACACCCACCACGCCATTCCATTCATAGGATGTGCATTACCCCAGGACAGGGCTTTGCCTGTTTGATTCCCAGTGCCTGGCACACGGTATTCCCCAATCATCCTTTGTTGGATGAATGACTGGTTACATGGAGCTTTTACCATTTCATTGCTTCAGAAACCTTTCATTCACAGATACTGTGCATAGACGGTCACTGTCCATGAACCAAATCTCTGAATTACATGAAGGCAGTGGGCAGGTGGAAAGAGCATGGGTTTTAATGTTAGAAAAGAACGAGGATCAAAATCCTAACTCAGTCACTCACATCTGGCGTTCCCCCAGCTGTGTGATCTTAACAAATTTGCCTAACCTCTCTGAGCCTTGATTACTTTATCTTTAAAATGAAGACAATAGTGGATTCCTTGTAGGGTTAAGCCTTGTAGTGGAAGTTAAATGTAGATAAAGGGCCAGGCATAGAGCAAGTACTCAGTAAACAGGAGCTCCCTCCTGCTTTGGGAAGGGATGGAGGAAAGAGAAATGAAATGCCATCTTCCTTTCTCTGAGCAAGCTCTTATTTTTTCAGAATGAATATATTAGGGTCAGAGTTTGGGGAAAGCAAAGAGGACCAGAAAGTGGAAATTTTTCACTTTTCTCTTCTACTACAATTAAGACTGGAACAACTTCAGTCAAATCAACAATATATTTCTTTTGATTCTCAGATGAAGCCATACTGATGTCATTTTTTCTCTCCTGTTACCTTATTAAATTCGTTTGCCTATAACATAAAACCCTGCTTTTCAGAAGTGGTTTCTACCATCTCATTGAGCAGGCAGGAGGATTTCAATCTGTCTCCCACCAGAAAACAAAGTCTGCTTTAAATTAGAAAGAACAAAGTTGTGCATCTGACATACAAGTTTCCCATTCTTCCTAATTTGTAGGCTGAGCTTTTAAAACTCTAAATATTTGTCTTACTTTTAAGACTGTTTTCTTCAAGCCTTAGTAAGACTCAGCTGTGAAATCAACCAAGGGTCCTGGGCTCACACTAAATTGGGCTGTGGTGCTTAGAAGTTCCTTCTGCTTTTTCTGGATTTGGTGAGCCTGTTGACATCAGATTGCACTGGAAACTTCTGCAAGCTGCCATCGGACAGAGGTATCTCCTTTTCCGGGGGGGAGGTCCAAAGTCCATGAAATTCCAGGATGCTCTGTTGTCTTTCTCTGTCCCTCCTGCTGATCACAACATGAATAGTGCACAACAGCCACATTGCGTTAATTCTGAATCTCTGAACCGGTTTTGCACATGCTGTTCCCTCTCCTTGGAGGACCATTCTCTTACCTCCTCTGAGCTCAGAGATCTTCTACCTCTTGGTTGCTCTTCTGGGACAATGCCTCTGAGGGGCCAGTGGTTGACAGTTCTGTGCTCTTTTCTAGCAGTTAGTCCCTTTCTTATCATCTTTAAATGTTCTTGTTTTTCATCTGTGAGCTCCTTCAGAGTAGGGGCTATGCTACTTATTTAAATATCTTTAGGCCCTGGAATAGGGCCCGGTCTACAGCAAGTGCTCAGTGAATGATAAATCTAAAGAGAAGTACTGAAGTCTACACCTCATGCTGAAATAGAGAGCTGGGTTCTTAACTGAAAGAGCAGTAGGATCAGGGATGTGCAGACTGAGCCTTCGGAGACCCCTTGGGCAATCCGGTTCAGCCCTCATTATGCACATGAGAAAAACGGGAGCCCAGGGGCATCCCTGAGGTTGCACACATTGCTGGCAGAGCTGAGGTCTGCAGACTCTCAGTCTAGTGCTCAGCCTGCGGTATGAGGATGCTTCTCAACCTCATGAGAATAAGCTGCAGCAGAAACACAGCAGGTGGGGTAGGGAAAGGCATACAGGAATGAGACACTGGGAGTTAGCAAAAATCACTAGAGTGTGACCGGCCATCATGGCAGCAGGCTGCCTGGCGGACTAGGGGATGCTAATAGAAAGAAAGTCAATGGAAGGGAGAGGTGGAGGAGCCCTGGGATGCAGACTTGGGTTTTTCAGGCCAGACCCATTGGCCTGAGTCAGCACAGGAACCAAGGGAAAGTGCCACAGGGCCACTCCCAAATCAAAAGCTTCTGGCTCCTGGCTGCTGGGCACCCAGCCAGACACTTGGAAAAGGGGACATTGCAAAAAATCTCTATCTAGTAGGAGGAAGTGGTTTGAGTTTCCTGCTTGAAGGAGGATGCTACATTAAAATAGAATTCAGTAGAATTTAATATAAGGGGAAGTACCCTAAGCCGTCTGCTTGAACCTCAATGCCTGCTTCTTGAAGATCTATTCAGAAAGAGCCTCCTTGGGAACCAGAGGGAGGACTTGATCAAAGAACCTCCGCCAGGGTAGGAATGGATGGAACAGAATGTGTTTCTACCCACTGAGCACTGTTCTGTGCTGGGCACTTCCCTCAGATAGTTGTCCTGATATTCTTCCCAAATCCTGGTGGAAACTCAGCTTCCAGAAGAAAGTGATTTGCTGCAGCAAGTCAGGGCTTGTGCTCAGATCCACAGCCCCAGGCTGCGAGGTTAAAGTGTGCTCCCACAGCTGGCAGCTGGTCCCTGTCCACTTCAGGCCTCAGTCAAAGTGAGCTTCTCTCGTCTGAGGGCCCACATTTCCCAGGCCAGTCCCCTTCCCTGCTTTGCAAAAGCTCAGTTTTGCATAGCTAACTCCTTTCAGTGCCCCCCCCGGGAAATTAGACTCTGAGTGCCTGAGGACAGGCCCTGGTTTAAGTCATCTCTGTCTTCCCAGTACCCACCCAAGGGCCAGCGAGGAGCTGTTTAGGAACACTGGCTCCCCGTGTCAGGATCTTTCCGTGTGTGAGCTCATTTCATTCTCACACCAAACCAATGAGGTAGTTTTATCACCCCCACGTTTGAGAGGGGAAAGCTGAGACTCACGAAGGGAAGTCATTTTCTCAGGATGTTTTCCAGTTGTCTTTTAAAAATAAAGGTATTTCCCGAGCATGGTAGAGATAAGACCTTTTAGGACACTTCTGTACCAGAAGCATCATATTTATTTGTAGTTTTAAATCAAATCTGGCTTGCCACCCTCCCTGAGTTTGGTAGCAAATTCCATCTTAGTTGTACAGGGTGGCAGTTGCCCCAGCCCCGGAGGGCCTAGAAGAAATACAGTTTGGAGGAGATCCTGCTTCTGGTCTTCAGCTCCAAGATGCCCTAACTACAAGGGTGACATTAATGAAGCTTCAGCTTTAGACCCCCTCCCTTGCACGGGCCCCTTCTGAGAGGGCCCCTGGAAGGTGTCCGCAGGTCAGATATTATTATAAAATTTGCAAAAGTATGATATTTTAACTTCAACTGGTGAGGTTAAGCGGTTGCTGCCTCCACCCACCCACCCCCTCCTCCATCACACTTCCCTTCCCACTGGGTACACTAGAGTGGCTGTGGGCTTTTTATACTTGTAGGTTATTTTCTAAAAGAGAGCTTTCCGAATTGTATGTGCTTCAGACTACACAAACCCTAGACCTGCTCCCGCTATGCTGCATTCACGGAGGCAGTTCCCCTCTCACATAAGCCACGGGCAGCTGTCCTTGTGGCCCCCGGAGCCACGGGTCTTCATGTGAAGTCTTCAGCTTTTCCCTTTACTCTTCCAGAGGCTCTGCTCCTCCTGGGTGGGGGCTGCTACATGGGGTGGGGTGCAGGTTCCCAGTTTTAAAAATAGCAGCTACTATAGTTTATTTTGCTATCTTGGAAACCCCTTCTGGGTCAGGTCCTTCCCCCTTTTCAATCTGAGTACCAGCGTGGCCCCCTTTCCTTTTCTGGGTTGATTGATTCCTATTTAACTAGAGAAGTAGGGGAGAGGATGGGCGTGAATTGCTCAGACCTTCTGAAAAACAAGAGTGGCCTCCCCTACTCTTGTGAGAAAGAGTATTCCACACTGTGTGACCAAACAAGCCAAAAACGAGACTTTTTTTTCAGCCTTACATCAAGATACAAACGAAAGGGAGAGGGCTTCCTGGAAGAAGTGGCATTTGAGCTGGGCCACGAAGAACAGATGAGTTTCTACTGAGTGGGGAAATCATGAGTGAAAAGTGTCCAGAAGTACAGCTGCTTCTGTAAACACAGTGTTACAGTCAAAGAACAGAGGGAAGTCCAGCAGTGAAATTACAGGAGTGTTGGAGGGGGTTGTTTTTAATTCTCTGAGCTGAAGTTCAAAGCAAAGGTCTCTGATATCCCCTGAAGAGAGAATATCCAGGTTGTTTTCTGCCCAGAACAGAGTACACAGGATTATTGGAGCCTGTGGTAGCTGGATAGATGGCTGCTGTCTGGCTGGCCCTGGGAAAGAGGGCAGTGGGGAAGGGGCTGGGATGAGGAGCTGTCCCAACCTCTGGACTTGGGTCCCTAAGGAAATGCCTCTGTTGGAACAATCTGTCTCAGGAACTTGGAATCTATATCTCAGATCAGAAAACAAGCATAGCACTTGACCCAAAAACTACACTTAAAAATATAGCAAGAAAGAATAGTTGCTGATGTATGGAGACATTTGTACAAGGATGTTGAACATAATGTTGTTTATAATAGAGAAGATTGGAAGCAATTTAAATATCTAACAGTGAGGGTAAGTTGGAAAACTTATAGTACATCTATATGATGGAAAATATTAGCATTAGTAATTATGTGATAAAGGAACAGTTGTCAATATGGAATAGTCAGGACATTTTGTCAAACAACAAAAGGTTATAAAGTAGTAAGTGCCATCGATGCTCAGTTATGTAATGTATTATGCTGACATTTATTAACTACTATGTGTCAGGTGTGGCTCTCTGCATTTCAAATATATTATTAATGCATTTAATCATGCAGCAAGCTTATGAAGATTTTTTAATCTCCATTTTATACAAGAGGAGACTGAGAAACGGAGTTCTGAAGTATCTTGTCCGAGGCCACACAGTAGAGAGTGGCAGAGCCCGAACATGAATAAGGCAATTTGATCCTAGAGCCCGCCTGTAAACTACCAAGATGGCGAGCCCTCTCTCCCACTCTGTGTGCATGCACGTGCGAGCATTTGTATAGTTTTCTCTCCCTTCCTCAGAGGATTTATATCAAAATGTGAGCCATGTTTCAAGTAGCCATAGCACGAGATGCCACAGATACGTCCAGGACGTGAATGAAGGGCGAGCACTGTGGCCAGTGCAGGCACCAGAGCACACCTCGAACACAGACAGCGCCCAGGCCCTGCTCTAGATTCTGAGGGTTCAACAGGGAACAAGGGAAGGTACAGAGACGAGTTCCCTCATAAAACTAACATCCTAATAGGGGAGGCTGGGAGGTGACTAGTAAATAAATGACTAAGAAAAATATCAGTTGGAGTTCAGTACCTTCAGAACTGCAATTAGAATGATATGATAGGGTGGGACTTTGCACTTAAGGGATTGAATGGTCATGGAAGGTGACCTTTCAGAGGTGACACTTCAGCTGAGCTGGAGAAAGAGAGAGAGAGAGAGAGAGATAACCCAGTAATATGTTAACATTTGGGGAATCTGGGTGAGGGGTACAGTAATTTTTTTAATTTTTAAAATAAAAGTTTGTAAACACATTGAAATAAATATATTAAAAATAAGAATGATTGCTCTACATCTAAGAAAGTAGCCAACAGGGCTTGCTGATGAGTGACACGGTGGGTGAGGAATTGAAGGGCAGGTAGATGCTCATGCCTTTGACTGCAGCAGGTGAGGCTGAGGTTTAGGGGAAAAAATCAGCATTCTTTTTTGGCCCTGTTAAATTGAGATGCCTGATAGTCACAATTTATAAACTACAATACATTCACCTACTTGTTGGGTCTTCCCCTGTATGCCTATGAGTTAGGCAGGGTTGGGATGATATTTCTTTTGTACTAATGAAGAAACTGAGGTCAAGAGTGGGGAAATGATTGCACAAGGTCTCATGGTAAGCAAGTAACAGAGTTAGAGGCCAAAGTCAGGTCTTCTGAATTCACTAAATACAGCACTCCCAAAGCATGTATTTTCTGCTGCTTCTAACATTGCTTAGACAGTGAACAGGCTGGCCAAAAAAAAATTGGTCCATGGAGGATGCCCATAAGCATTCCCATGAACCTTAACAGATTGTTTGAGGGTGAATGAGACAACAACACTTTCTTAGAAACTGCCAAGAATCCCCAGTCCCCAATGGCCCATGAACCAATTTAATCCCCAAGAGGCACAGTAAGTGGGCTACAGCTTGATTTTTCTTGATGCTAAGTTATTCTTCCTTTTTTGTTACTCTAAAATTATTATTAAAGGTATGGGTAAAAGCCACCTTTCCTCATGTAAAGATAGTTATGTGAATTAGCATCCAAAGGAGATAGTTCCAATGAAAGGGTTCTGTGGTCTTCAAGGCTTGATTGGATGGGACTCCTGATTGGGTCTTGGGGCCGTGTTCATTGTCCCCAAGCACATAGGAAGTGCTTCAAAGTGCGTTTCTAGGTCATGCCTCATGACTGGCTGAACTTCTGCCAATTTGGAGACCAATTTAAAAGTGCAAGGTATTAGAAACAAAACAATAAGAGCAACCAAAACCACAGGAGTTTAGAGAAAAAGAGTTGGCTTTATCACCGAAGTAGCACCTGCTGAGGTTCTGTTCTCATTTAGTCGAGGCAGCTCTGTTAGCCAAGTTTTACAGAGCAGGAAAGTAAAGCTTCGAGCATGAAACAACATGGCCCCGCACTGGCTGTGAACCCAGACTGTCTAATGCCAAAGCCTGTGCCCTTTCCACTGTACTGTATGGCCAGATGGACCCTCCCAGAGATGAAAGCTAATCTAATCACAAGGGTACAAGAATGAGTTGCCTTGGAATCCACGCCGTTTGCAGATCATCACCACCCTAAATCAACGATCTGCATTATTTCATTGGGATGGTATGTGTGCTTGATTTATGTTGGCAGAGCAAGCTACAAATTGTGCCCATGGACCCACTGAAGCCTTTTCTCACATTGGAGATGTTTATAGAAACAGGAAACATGGCCTTTGCCTGAGTGTACTGGTCCTCTCTATGTCAACATCATCATAAATAGATGTATCCAGGATCTCCGCCTGGACTGTTTTCCATAGATACTCAGCAAGCCCATGAGGTTGGTCATTCTTACCAAGGAGAGGAAAAGAGGTCCCTCCCTCATGTCTAGAACTTATCCTGACAAGAGGCCCACTTGACTGGGGACCACTATAAATGCCCTACTCCTTCTCTGTTGCTAGGAGCTGGATCATATCCTTTTGGATGGTCCCTCCCCTCTTTATAGTTTTGATCTTCAGGCTTCTGACCTGGGAATCCAGAGTCATAGAGCTTTTCTCTGCTCCTGGAAAAGTGGGTCCACCCTGTAGACTCAATACACCTCCCCACTCCCTGCCCTGTCCAGCTCCCTTTATCACAGTGGGTGATCATAAGGATCACGTGAGGGAGCTGTTTCTAGTATCCGCATTTGGCAGACATGGAGAATGAGGCACAAGTTGGAAAGGGCCCATTATTTGGCTTTGAATTCCTCGTAGAGGTTAGTACTAAACTTTGTCCTTCTCGAGGAACTTTATAGTGATTGTAGATTACCACCATAGTCATCAATATCTGTATCTGTGAGAGGCCTGCCAGAAAACAGACAGCACACTTATAAGGGGTTCAAATTCAACTGCATTTATGAAGATACTATTGGAGAGATGTGGGCAGGGTTAGGGACTAGCACACATGGACTCACAGCAGTGGGGAGGCTTTAGCACCTGTTATGGGCTGAATCATGAATCCCCAAATTCACATGTGGCCTGTGGTGCTCTGGGAAGGATTCCTGGAGAGAGTGGATCTGAACCTTGACCTGGAATGGTGGATTGGATTTAAATAATCAGAGATGCATAGGATAAGCATGGTGTGAGCCAAGGTACAAAGGTAGAAATAATCATGGAGTACCATGAGAATACCTAAGAACCCTTACATAACATGTCAGCAGCCACAGCTGCTACTCAATTACAGGAAGAGCTTACAAGCATTTGCTTTTTTGTTATTTTCCCAGAATCGGTCTGCATCCCTGGGAAGTGTGCGGGTCAGTGCGTTAACCTGTGTATTCCCAGACCACCTTGAGCACAGCACTGAGAGCCTTTTCATGTGCACAGGGGGCTCAGGAAGGGTCTGTCCTTCCCTCTACTATAGGCTCCTAAGGCTAGCACCATGTACCCTTACAGCTCAGGTGCGAGGAACAGGGAAGGCACCCAATAGTGCTGGCTGACCAATTGAAAAGAGAGAAAACAGAGGCTTGGGAGGGTTGAGTGACTTGGCCAAGGTCACACTGGGAGCAGGTGCTAGTGCTGAAGCTTGTATCCAATACCCTAGAACTCTATTCTTGCCCCTGTACCATGTGGCCACAGGTACCCAAAGCACAGATGTTAGTCCATGCTTGCCAAATAAATAAGTGAAAGAAAAAAATGGAAGAAGGGCAAAAAGAAAACAAGACCTGGCTTTTACACTAAATTTAAATAGAACTTTACAGAAGGGAGTTGACAGAATCGTAGGCAGAATCCTAAGAGAAGAAGAGGAACCAGCTTTTGTCGAGTGTGTGTATTGCACTTAAGGACTAGGCATTTGGTTGATGCAATCTCACTTTGATTTGCATGGTACAACACCCCAGCAGAGCAGGTATTGTCACCTGGGTTTTACAGATGAGAAAATTAGGGCCCAGAGAAGTTAAAACATTTTCACAAAGTCACATAGGTTTAAACTTGAAATTTATATCAAGACTAGACTTAAACCCAGGTCAATGAGATTCCACTTGCCCTGAATTTCCCACACATCAGTGGGAAGTAGAGAGTCTCCCAACAGGACTTTTTATAAGAGTCACACCCATTTGGGAGCTTCAATTCTGAGTGATTTTGTTTTTAAAAATCAGTCTCCTTACTTCATAATCTCAGATTACAGATGCCCGCAGGAGGTGGCCATGTCTTATTTGTCACAATATCCCAAGAAATTATCACAATGCCTGTCCCATAGGGGTTACTCAGTAATAGTAACTGAATGCCTTAGATCAGTCCCTTGGCTTTCTGTGGCCAATCACCCCAGCAGGCCCACTCCTCTGAGCTTTCTGAGCTCTCTTCTTTGTCCTGGTGTTTCTAATTCACTTCATGTGGGTACTTCGTGTGACCTTCTGTAAGATCTCTACAGCCAACTTGCAGCCTATTGGGACTGTCTCTCAGGGTGGACTTTCATAAGTGTCATGGGAGTCCACTGTTTTTAGTATTTCCTCAGATAACACTGTTCTTGCCATGTATTCAATCCTATGTCAGAGGTGAGTGCTCCCATATCGATGAACTCTCTGTTACCCCACCGTCTATTGCTGTTGGACCCAGTCCCATGCCCACGTTCCTGGCACCTGTTCATGTAGGTTGGCTGGACCTAGCAGCTCCTTCAAGGTTCAGCCCCTTTCCTGGAGGCCCAGCACATCCCTGGCGTGATTTAATCCTAGTTTTGGTCTGGTGGCCTGGAGAGGAAGTCCTGAAGCAGACATATGCTAGTTTGCCAGGCAAAGTCTTTTGAGTCAGCTTCAAGCAAGAGGGAAGAGTTAGCCTGTAACTGGGAAGATCAGGCCGGTTCTGCAGCCCAGAAGAGCCAAACACAGCTGGAGTGCCAAGGTTCTCAAGTGCATCCACCCAGATGTCCTCACCCCATATTTGAGAGTCCCACTTCTCAAACAAAGCACTGACCTTAGTCACACCAGGGTGGAAAATTAGACTTTCACTGACACTCTGCTACCCTTCTAATTAAGTCCTGGGCTCAGGCTGCAGCTTCTGCGCTCCAGCTGCAGGAGATGAGAATCTCTTGATATGCTGCCAGGGAGGCCCGCTGACTTTCACACTTTGTCTTAAATTAGTGATTAATCGCTTCCAGCCTTTCATTGACTTTCTTCAGTACATTGATAGCACTCAGTAGAGTCATCTCATTTCATAGTCTTAGTAATTACTGCTTTCCCCCAAATCTCTCAAATATTTCATATATTGCACATGCCAGTGCTATTCCTTTTACTATAATCCCACCCCAGTTTGCCAACAGTAAAAATCTTCCCAATTTCAGGGCTTCAGTGAGCCAGGTGCTGTTGGGACTCTCCCTGTCCCAGTGATGGGATCCTCACTGCCAGCCAGCTGGCAGGTGACCCAGGGCCAAAATCCCAATATAAAGCCACTCCTGCTACCAACTGCCTTAGGTGGGGTGCCCTGGGAAACAGATTCTGAAGCAGCTATCTGCATAGAGAAAGGTTATCAATGAGTGCTTTTGTAGACATCACTCATGCAGCGGGAAGCAGAGCAGGACCTAGTGAAGGGGGATGCTGGCTGGGCTGCAGCTGCCAGGGGCGCTGCAGTTGGGTCGCTCTCTTTTTTTTTTTTTTTTTTTTAAATATATTTTATTGATTATGCCATTACAGTTGTCCCATTTCCCCCCCCTATATTCCCCTCCACCCTGCACACCCCTTCCCACCCACATTCCCCCTCTTTAGTTAATGTCCATGGGTCATATATATGAGTTCTTTGGCTTCTACATTTCCTATACTATTCTTAACCTCCACCTGTCTATCTTCTACCTACCATTTATGCTTCTTATTCCCTGTACCTTTTACCTCTCTCTCCCCACTTACTCCCCTAATGATAACCCTCTGTGTGATCTCCATTTCTATGATTCTGTTCCTGTTCTAGTTGTTTGCTTAGTTTGTTTTTGTTATTGTTTTAGGTTCAGTTGTTAATAACTGTGAGTTTGT
>VMDR010002398.1:0-93472 GCA_007922815.1 Macrotus californicus
CACCAAGATCTATAGAAGTGTTCATACCAGTCTTATTCATAATAACCAAAAACTGGAAACCAAATGCCATCAACAGAAGAAGAGATAACTAAGTCATGGAATAGTTCCACAATGAAACATTACTCAAGAATAAAAAGGAACTAATTCCTGGTGCGACAGTATGGATATACCTCACAGATATTATATTGACGACAGACACGGAGCAGGAGAAAGTCAAACCCAAGGCATTCTTACTGTATGATACCATTTATACGAAGTTCAAAAACAGATAAAACTAATCTGTGGTCACTGGAATCAGAAAGTGGTTGTTTTGGGGGAGGGGATGATCTAAAAAACTGGAAAGGAGCACAAAGCGACTTTTGTGGAGTGATGAACATGTTCTGTATCTTGTTTGGTGGTTACATGAGTATATACAATTGTTAAAAGTCATCAAATTGAAGATTGAAGATTTTTATGTACAATTCAACTTTAAAAAATTATTGTACGATGGGCTATTATATTATTAAGTACATTTGTACCATAGTTGATTTAACCATTCCTCTAATGTTGGGCATGAGTTTTTTCTACTTTTTCACAATCATGAATTACAATACAATAAATATCTTTGTGCACATATTACACTGATCTATGTGAAATTACCAATCTTCAACATTTCAATCTATAAAAATGGCAAGTCCATATGTTCCAGCATAATAAATTGTTAATATTTAGGATTATTCCCTGATGTTAAACTTTCAGAGTTGAGAGATTTGAGCAAAATTTATTAACACAATACACTGCTGACACATATTGCTAAATGCTTTTCCTACGAGTTTGACAAGTGTATACTTCCGACTAACCTTTTACGAGTGTCCACTTGGACCTTAATATTTTTAATTCTTTATAATTTGATAGCCACTTACATCTCTTCCACAACCATATGCAGTGTCTTCTATCTTACCAGCACTTTGTAGCTCTCTTATATTCTTTTTACATCATGTATGAATACACTTACGGGTGTAGAAAACTTCTGGAGGACAAGTACAATCTCTTTTTCATCTCCTAGCCTAGTGCCTGTGCATGTGACTCATTCATTCATTCAAAGAACATCTATTGAGTTCACACAATGGACCAGTAACTGGGGTAGGTGCAATATGCATTCAAAATGTTCACTGAACTGAACACCACTGGTTTTACATATCCTTTTATTATCTCATTCAACACTCCTGCCCCACGTTTTAAATTTCCAGATTGAGATTTTCTCATTTTTATGGTGCACTAATCCGGAAACAAAAGCTCTGAAAGTTTAGCCTTTAAATGTTTTGAGTATGTCGGGTCCTTCCGTTGGCCCTGTTAATAATTCCTTAAAATGCACCCGAGCGTCAGACTCTGGGGGACTTTTATAAAGGGATAGTAAAATCGAGGGCAGTCCGCTGGTGAAGGGACTTTGCACCGAGGTCCGAAGGGCGCCAGGGTAATAAATTTCTCTAGGATACCAGTGTAATGAATATGCAAATCATGGCAGCGAGAGCACACTGCAGTTCCGGGAGCGCCCGCAGCCCCTACCCTTTCCACCCCGGTGCCTAACTGAGCGGGGCGGGACTCGCCTCTCTCTCGCGGATTCTCAGACGAGCCCCGCCCCCCGCCCCCCGCCCCGCCCCGCCCCCGGCGCGCGCCGGGAGCCCCGCCCCGCGGCTGGAAAGGGCGGGCCGGCGTTGCTGCACAGCCTCCTGCCGTCAGGTTCGGGACCGGGCCGCGCGTGACCGGCGCCGCGCGCGAGCGCCTTGAGCGCGCGCCCGGGCCAGTGACAGCCTCGGGGATGGATTGTAGTTCTGTCTCGGGAGAGGGGCCGAAGCACCCGCCGGACCGCCGACGGCTTCTGCTCTTCTTATTCGCCGGCCGCCACGGAAGCCTGGTCGGCCGCGGCGTTCCGGCACGCCGCAGCCTGTCCGCATTCCCGGAAGGTCGAGGGGCGCTGGGCCCCCGAGCCCCAGGGGCCCGCGGCGCTTCCCGTGCCTCCGCGCTGCTCCTGCTGGTGCTGGTGCCCTCCCCGCGCCTGGCCGCCGCCGCCCAGCGCCGACCACTAGGAGACTGGGAGCGCTCACGCCCGGAAACCGCGGCTCCCCCAACCGGTTGCGGGGGCGGCGGCGTCTCGTGGAGGGGCCAACTGGGCCCCGCCCTGGGCGTCGCTGGTGCCTCCCGCCCCCTCCACCTGTGCCAAGCCCGGGTGTCTGTCCTCGCTTCCTCGAGGAGAGGTAGGATCGGGCGGTCAGAGGAGAGAGAGCTCGCCCCGCGGGGCTGGGGTAGCGGGGCAGGAAGGCCGGAAGACCCAGAGGTCCGGTCACTAGAGGTCACCAGGTTTCTTTTAGGGCGTGGGGACGAAGGTCTTCTGGCCCCGCCCTTCTCGTCCGCAGTATCTTGGTTTTGGCCCGCTAACATGATCTGAATTACTCGGAATGCCGGCATAAAGGTCTTGGCGCAAAATTGGAATGGGAGTTGGGGAAGGTGGCGCGTGCCGAGGCAGTGAGCTGGTGTACATACTGGTTGTGGTTCTGCCGGTACTCACCTTGTCCCAACTCGGGTGAAGGGTGTGCAGGAGGCTGGCAAGTTTGAGAAGTGGAGCTCTGGGAAATGAAGGGATTGTTTCACAATTTGATGTTAAACTCTAATGGATTTGTTAGCTCATTCATTGAGCCCTGGCGCCTCCTCTGTGCCTGGGACCTTAATAGATGAGTGGGACCTATCAGTCAACACGATATTTGCCTTCTTGGAGCTAAATTCCAACAAAAGAGGTGATATACATATATGTTTCAGTGGATGGGTATAGATACGATTTTTGTATACGTATACAATTCGCATGTGCATATATAATAGTTGTGTGTACATAATCTAATAAATACTGTAAGAAAAAAATAGAGGTGGTAAGTAAGGGTTAGGAAGTGAGGCGGGCCTCCAGTTATATAACTTTAATAGCATCTTCAGAATAGGTTTCATTGAGAAGGAGGCCTTTGACTAAATGCTTGAAGGGGGTGAGGGCAGTCACTGCCCTACATGAAATTAAGGAAATCTAAACAGGCTCAATGTACTAGATAGCAGATTGTTGATAAAACATCATCATTTTGAGTAATTTTGGCACTCTTGGCAAAAATATCACTTTGGGAGCATACTTTTCCATCAGTAGCCATCAGTAACCACTCTGCCACTCCGGTAGCTTTTTTCTTTTTTCTCAACAGAAACGCCCAGTAAATATGGGCTGCACCTAAAATTTAAGAATACCTTTGGCTAGGGGAGAAACTGATCAGCAGAGCAACCGGGAACAAAGCTTTACATACAGAAGGTGGGGAACGAGTAAAGCGTGAGCTTTGTCAGTGTCCTGCAGTACTTACCAGTTAAAGATGGCTTTGAACTTCATTTCTGTACTTTGCCTTTTGGTACTATTTTTTGTCAAGCTGGAAACGTGGTTTATTTTCTTCATAATTCAAGATTATGGTGCAAAGGGGAGAGTGTTCTTTCTCATCAGCTTTCTGACATTGTATCTGCAAAGTGATAATGTTGAATTAGTCTCAAATGATGGCATTCTTCACCGAGTGTGTATGGATTCACAAATATGGGGAAACAGCCCAGACAGGTAAGGAATCATGCTTGCCCACTAACCATCAGCAAATGAGAGTTTTGTTCCTTTGTCTTCAGCCTAGTAGTTTAGTGCCAAAGGTTCTAAGTAGGGCTACTTGGACTTAGGGATGTTACGAATAGGAAATTTGTACTTTATTTTGCCGTGTATAATGTGCTCCCGTGTATAATGTGCACCCACATATTTTGCCCAGACTTTAAGGAAAAAATCTTTCATTTAAGTTTTTTAATTCAATTTTTGTATTTATATTTAGAAACAAAACTATCATATTTCAGGGTATTATTTTGCATATGGATATCATTATTGATTTCTAGTTACACTTTTAACACATAAGCACAAATAAAAGAATTATAAACATTTGTACAGCTACAGAATTAGTACTAGCCATGTATAATGCACATCCTTATTTTCCTCTCAAAAATTTGGGCAAAAATGTGTGCATTATACACAGCAAAATACACTACTTGATTCCCTCTTCTGGTCAAGGCTAACTTTGGGCTTCTTTTGTGTGTGTTTTTAACATCCTTTTGGTATATTGAAGGCCCCCCAAAGGAGAATTTCCTGTGACCCTATATTAATAGAGCTCAGTTTATTTTCTTCCTGGTGATTAATTAGTAGTATTTGTGATTCTTGGGTCTCCTTTTGTTGTCACAAGAAACAAGTGAGTCAGAGGTGCTCTGAATGTCAGTGTTGCATCCGCAGGCCCTTTGCAGAAGGCAAACTGGCATTCCCCCTTTGTCAGCAGGGGTTGGAAGGCCAAGTGGGAAGTGGCCAGCCCTTTTCTCCACTTCTCAGATGACACTGTTTCTATGAAATAAGCTTGCAATTGAAATAAACTCCAGTAATTTGGGGGGGAAAAATCTGCAGTATCTAAATTGGAATTAGCTCTTGCTTAGAAAGGAGTCGTGGTATTTTGTTTTGTGTTTGTGGTATTTTGTTTTAAATCACATAATGATTATTTGGTTACTAGAAAGAAGGAATCTGGTACTAGACTAAGCCCGTCACTCTTCATAAACCAGTTCTAGACTCAAATGTTTTCAAGATTCCTAACCCCGTGGCGTAGTCCCGCACAGTTCTAAGGTGGGTGGGTGGCCTACAGAGAGCCCCTCGAAAGGTGCATTCATTCACTCATTCGTTCACCCACAGTGTTTCTAGAGCTAAGTCTGTTCTGTGTCAGCAGACATGAAGGGTCTCTTCTCATGGAATTTTTGTCCCAGGACTGGAGGTAAAGAATGGAAGAGGTAGTCATTTAAGTGAAAAGGGAAGACCGTGGGTGAAAGGCAGCACTTGCTCCTGTGATATTTGCGAGCATGGAATGAAATGTACCTCCCTTAGCATAGTATCCATCACCTAATAATTGGTGATACTCTTATTATTTTTGCCATTGTTACTCTGTCTTCTGAACATGCTCCCAGGCCCCATCTCCACACGTGGTGGACACTCAGCTGCCAGTACCTAGGTGTTATGACTCCGCCCCCTAATCATAAGTGACTGGGCCGAGCAGGGCCTCCCAGAGGTTAAGAGGCTGGCTATGCCCACTAACTGGCATCGTGACCTTGGGCAAGTGTCTCAGCGTCTCTGAGACTTATTTTCTTTGTATGGAAAATGAGGGTCATAATAAGAACTATATCCCTCCTATAGGATTGAGCTGAGAGTCAAATGAGTTATGGCATGAATAGCCTTTAGCACAGTGCTGGGCACATGGTAAGCACCTTTGGGTATTAACTGTTCGTGTTACTATCGATCCATGAGAGTACAAGTTATTGGAGTGCCTGTTGTACGCCAAGCAGTGTTCCAAGTGCAACAGGTACAGTAGTGAACAAGACCAGACACACCCTGACCTCGCACAGCTTAGATTCTGGGGACAGAAGGCGAATAGTAGACAATAAATATAATACCTGATAGGTAGTAGTGCAATGAAGAGCGATAAAGCAGGGTGGGATCTGCTGGTACAGGTGATTAAGAAAAAAATTGAGCTGTTCATCGAATGTTTAGAACTCTCCTTCCAGACCTTTGTGACTTGCTTTGGCCAATGAAATGTGACTAGAAGTGGTAGGTACCACATCTGAGTGGAACTGCTGAGCTACTGTGCAATTCTCCACATCTCTTTAAAAAAAATAAAATGAAAAAGAGGTATTTATGTAAAAAGGGAAGACAATGTGTTAAGAGGAGAAAGGAGCTGATCTCAGATTTTCTTTCTAGACAGTCTTATGATCCACGTCTTAGAAATCATGCAGTTGCATTTTTGTTTTGAACAATTTTTGGCCTTCAGTATGCCAGGCCCTCTGGTAGATGCCAGCAATACAAAAATGACTAAGATTGGCTGCTCTTGGGGACTGTGGACTGATAGAGGATACAGATATGGAAATAATACAATAAGTTGTATGATAGAGCTGTCTGTACTGGGCTGAGATAAAGGAGCAATAAAGGTGGCTCCCTGACCTGGGTGGAGTTGGCAGAGCGAGCCATAAATTGTATAACCAGAACCGGAACGTAATGAGGGTTTAGGAAGTCCTCACATTAAATGAAGAGGGGTAAAGCAGATGCTTACAATTTACCATTTGAGAAAGGGAAGCAAACCAAGATTGAGGATGGAATACCAAAGAATGGAAGTTCAGGAAATGGGATAGCTGAGGTGGCTAGAAAGAAAGCTGAGAAGATAAGTGTGGGCCCAGCTGGAACGGGCTTTGTATGCCTTGCCGAGGACTTGGTAATGTAGCCTCGTGGTACTTTGAATCGAAGGGCCATTTTTTAGCCATGAACCCCACACACAGACAGTAGTTGTTGCACTTTATATGTTGTCAGCCTGCAGTGTGTACTACAGAGTGACTGTTGGATCTCTTGGTCTTACTGTGACCATAGCAACCCTGTTCTCTCCGGTAGCCAGCAAGTTGAAAATTACTGCTCTAGGCTCACAGGGAAGAATCAGGTCTACGGGGGTCTGTCCATGTCGTGTTTTTGCTTTGCAGTTTCTCCAGGAGGGTGCAGGGGCGAAGGATTGAGAGTAGGAGTTGATAAGCTGAAGTATCTTTCTGGTCATTTAGGAGACCTACTGAGCAAACCTTTGAACTTTGAGTTAGTAGATGACTGTTGTCTCTTCTGCCACTCTTCTACAGCACCTGGCACCATTGAAAAGTAAGGCAAATATGTGGCAGAATTTGCACATAACTGTGTTTATTACACTTAAGTGAAAGGCTTTAATTTTATGTTGTCCCTCTCTTTTTTTCCCCTTTACTATCAAAATGTCTTTTTTTAGTATGACTGTAATAGTAAGGAGCTGTTATGTTTAAATGTCCTTTTTTTGGCTAAATTACAAATTGACACTACAATTGTTCCATTTCGTAAAAAAGCTAGAATTGTGGTTCATGAAATATAAAAGCCAGGAAACCATGACTGTGCTACCTCCATCAAATGAGAACCTTGAAATAAGTTTACAAAATGGGTTGGATCTGTGGCTAAGTGCATAGAATTCATAAAAATGGTAATATACAAATTGTTAAATTCATCTCTCTAAAAATAGGCTTTTGCAAAGACATCACAAGGGAAGAAAATGACAGATCAATCTCTTGTAAATAAGGACACAAGAATCCTCTAGAAAATACTAGCAAGCCAAATCTTGAAATATATAAAAATGACTATACACCATGACCAGATGGGATTTTGTTCCAGGAATACCAGGTTCATTTAACATCTGAAAATCAATTTATGTAATGCACCACATTAACAAAATAAAGGAAACTACATGATCATCTCAAAAGACAAAGAAAAGGAATTTGACAAAATTCAACACCCCTTAGTGATTGAAAACACAAACACACTCGGCAGATTAGGAATTAGAAGGTGGACTGCCCCACCTGATAAAGGCATCCGTGAAAAACCCTCAGCTAACATACTTCATGGGAAGGGACAGAATGCTTTCCCTCTAACGCAGCAGTCCCCAACCTTTTTGGGACCAGGGACGGGTTTTGTGGAAGACAGTTCTTCCTCGGACCAGTGTGTGTGGGGCATGGTTTTGGGATGAGTCAAGCGCATTACACTCGAGCTCACCTCCTGCTGTGCAGCCGGGTTCCTAACGGGCCCACCAGTACCCACCGTGGCCCAGAGGTTGGGGACCCCTGCTCTAATGTCAGGAGTAAGGGGTGTCTGCTCTCATCCTTCTATTCAACACTGTACTACGAATTCTAATCAGGGCAGTTAGGCAAGAAAATGGAAAAGCATCCAGATTGTAAAGGAAGAGGTAAAACCACCACTGTTCACAGACGATGACCTTGTACTTAGAAAGTTCTGAGGAATTCACTGAAAAACTATTGGAGCTAGTAAACAAGTTCAGTAGGATACAAGATTACTATACTAAATATATTTTTAAAATACATAAAAATCAGTTCTATTTCTATACACTAGCAATGAACAATCTGAAAAATTAAATAATAATTCCCTTTACAGTAGCATAAAAAAGAATATTTAGGGATCAATTTAACATAACAGCATCAAATCTATACTCTGAAACCTACATAACATATTAGAGATACTAAAGACCTAAATAAAGGGAAAGACATCCCATGTTCATGGGTGGGAAGACTTTAATATTGTTAAAATGTGTAGGGTCAGAAATTGATAAACTGACCCTAAAATTTGTATGGAAGTGCAAGGGACTGAGGATAGCCAAAAACAATCTTGAAAAAGAAAAGAGTCTCAGTGCTCGCCTCCTGATGTCAAAACTTACCACACAGGAATGAAGAAAATGTGGCACTGCCATAAGAACGGGCACGTGGCTCGGTGGAATAGGATGGGAGACCCAGAGCTAAACCCTTACATTGTAGTCCGTTGATTTTGACAAGAGTCACAAGGCAATTTAAGGGGGAAAATAGTGCTGGGACAACCGGACAGCCACATCATTCAGAGAATGAAGTTGAACCCCCGTCTCACCCTGTGTACAAAAATTAGCTCACCTGGATCGGGGATCTACATGCGAGAGCTAAAACTGTAAAATGATTAGAAGAAAACATAGGTGTAAATCTTTCTGTCCCTGTGTTAGCCAGTAGTTGAGTAGATGTGACACCAAAAGCATAAGGAACAAAAGGAAACAAAACAATTGAGCTTCATTATAATTAAAAACTTTTGTGCTTCAGAAGGTGCTGTTGAGAAAGTGGAAGACAACTCACAGAATATTGAAAATCATATATATAGTATGGAACTTGTATCTAAAATATATGAAGTCTTACAACTCAGCAATAAAAAGATAACCCAATTGTTTTTATGTAGGCAAAGGGTCTGAATAGAGATTTCTCCAAAGCAGATAGATATACAAATGCCCGATAAGCACATGGAAAGATACTCAGCATCATTAGCCATCAGGGAAATGCACATCACAACCACCATGAGATACCACTTTACACCCGCTAAGTGATTATAATAAAAAAGATAAAAAGAGTGTTGAGAATATGGAGAAATTGGAACCCTCGTACGTTACTGGTGGGAATGTCAAGTGGCACGGCCACTTCAGAAAGCCATCTGCCGTAACTTCATAAGGTTAAACATAAAGTTACCCTACGGTGCAGCTGTTCCACTCCTACCTTTGTTCCAGGGGAACTGAAAGCATGTTTACGCAAAAGCTTGTGCACAGTTTTTATAGCAGCATTATTCATCATAGCCCAGAAGGAAACAACTCCAGTGTCCTTCCGCTAATGAATAGGTTAAGTAAAATTGGTATTTTTGTACAATGGAACAGTATTTGGCAATAAAAAATATAAGGTACTACACATACTACAGGGTGGATGGATCTTGAAAACATCATGCTGGCTGAAAGAAACCAGTTACACAATACCACATGTCTTACATTCTGTTCATTCACGGTGTCCAGAGCAGGCAGATCCACAGAGACAGGAAGTAGATCAATGGTTGCCTGGGAGTGGAGGCCTGGGGAGTTTGGTTTCTTTTGGGGACGATGACAGTGTTCTAAAGTTGCTTGCACAACTCTGCAATACTAAAAACAATCGAATTGTACGCTGGGAATGGGTGAGTTGTGTAGTATGTGAATTAGAGCTCAATACAGCTGTTGTTAAAAAAAAAATCGGCTTTTGAGGTATGCCTGATTTGTTCATGCTGCTGGGTCTTTTGGTTTACCGTTAGGTCCCATTTTGAATGTGACTGTCCTTTCCATTGTAGAGCTAAGCCTCACTGCTGGGCGCCCACAACTGGAGCGCAGACACGGAGATTTCACCTCTTCTGGGAGTAAGAAGCTCTACTTTGACACCCACGCCTTAGTGTGTTTACTGGAAGAAAATGGTAATCCCTTCTCTTTGGTCACTCGGTGCCTTAGAACAGCACCGTGAATTATGACTTCTCTTATTTCATCTACTTTCTCGTATTTCTCTTTGACTTTTGCGTCTGCAGGTAGTCTTTTGGTCAGTCTTCATGTTTGGGGTCCTCCTTTTTTGTTGAAGGACATTTTTGCTTCATCAATACAATAGAGATTTTTCTCACACATTTTGTCCAAGTGAAGTGTATTCTTTTAACATCACTCTAGAAATACAGCGTTAAAGATAAAAATCTAGGCACAAGTCAGCAAAACTCAGGAGTGGTTCTTACTGTCAGAAGTACGGAAGTGATAGTTTTATTACTGTGCATCTTCTGTGCTTTTACAACTTTTATGAAGTTAAAATGTTGCTGAGCAGCAATTATTGATGATGCTACATCATTGTGTTCTCTTTAAAAAATACTCAGACTAACATTTTCTCTTATTGCTATTGCATTCACTAATATAAAATGTTGCTCTGGCCCTGGCTGGTATGGCTCAGTGGCTGAGTGCAGGTCTGTGAAGCAAAGGGTCACTGGTTCGATTCCCAGTCAGGGCACATGCCCGGGTTGCAGACCAGGTGCCCAGTAGGGGGCCCATGAGAGACAACCTCACATTGATGTTTCTCTCCCTTTCTTTCTCCCTCCCTTGTCTCTAAAAATAAATAAAACCTTTTTTAAAAAAAGGTTGCTCTGACATATATGACATTTGTTGAAGGCACACTTTATATAGAGAGAACATTCTCATATTTCATCTTATCCAGACAAATACACCAATTATAATTCTCTATACTGTGACACATACATCTCGAAATCAGAATCTTACATATCATAGATTATTCCTTGGAAACAAATAAATCTGTGTTTTTGCTTCATTGTATAGTTATTTATCCAGTTGTGTATGATCATATCTGAGAAGCAACCCTCTTTAGATGTACTAGTCATGGCCAGGTCAAGGTGCTGGAATGAACTCCATGCCCCTGTGGGGTCAGAAGCTCTGGGTTCAAGCTGCGCTGGGGCCTAGCCTCGGCGGTCCTTTCATCCTGTTCCCGTTTCCTCATTGGTGGCGTGGGCATGCTAGCAATTCCCAGGGGCCTTTTGCATATTCAATTAAATAATGTTATTGAATGCACTCTGGGAAAACTGTCAAATGCTATATAATATTTTTTACAAGCTCTTCTTCTCAAACTTGAACTAGCAGGCCCTTTTCACCAAAAACTTCTTTTATTGGTGGAAGTGAGAAGAGGGTCATCTAAAATATCTTGATATATTAGGAGTCTTGCTACATTTTTTTCTTCTTGGTGGGCCTGTGTGTTTGCATTCAGAGTAGAAATATTAGAGACAATGGGGACATATCAGCATCCACTAGGTGTTCGATGATATCAGGGAACGTCATTAATTTTGTGAAGTGTAACATTAGCAAGGTAGCCGCAGTGGACTCTAGATGGCCACCAGTCCTTCCTCCTAACGAGGGGTGGAATTTATTTTCCCTTTTCCCCTTTAAAAATTTATTTTATTTATATGAATAAAAAATGGTATATTTTTAAAATATGGTGTTTTGGTGTATATACTTCCTACTTTTCTTGGTTTCAGACCTTGAAATATGCATGAATATTTGCATATTTCAAGACCAGGGCTGTGAGGAGCCCGCTGGCGTGTACGTGGGGTGTGAGGGTGCTGAGCAGGATGGACGTGTCAGTTGTCTGGGTTAGGGTGTGGCCAGACAACTTACCCTCCGAGGAATATTCCCTCCTTTATCCCTTTTTTCTTCAGTTGTGTCTCCTGATCAGTGAAACTCCCTATTTGTCCATAATCTCACTAGCCCCAAAGTGTTTTGCTCTCTCACTCCCACCGAAAAACGACCTGTGTCTGGTAGCTCAGCAGGTTTGCAGGCTTCTGCTTTTCCTTGTCCCCTTCCACCTTCCACAAGTGTTTAATTCTGGGGCTTTGGAGTTGGTTTGTTTTGTTATCAGCGTAAGTTCTTTTCCAGTCTCTGGTTTTCTATTCTTCACAATTGCCAAATCCCATTATGTTTAACTATGAACTTTTCTTAAAGTTTTAAAAATTGCAAAAGTCATATACACTTTTTTAAAAGTTAGGAACGTAAGGGAAAAAACATGAACACCTATTCCGAATCCCAGTATCCAAGGGCTGCACATGTTAACATCTTGGCCGACAGCCTTTGAGGGATTTTTCTCCATGTGCATGACCCACACATTGGAAATCAAAGGACTTTGAGTGAAGTGAAGGGAGTAGGTCTTTGAAGGGTTGTTTTTTTTTTTGTTGTTGCCTTTAAAACTGTGCCTTGTTTTGGAAAAAAATTATACTCTCATGCTTAATCTCATCCAGATTATAGCACCTATCACTTTATTCAAACAAATGTGCCATTAATTACAAGAATCATAGATTCTTCTGAAATTCTTAGATGGATGTATTTAATAGAAAGAATTACTTTCCAGGGACTTGGTTTTAAGCATTGTATTAGAATTTCCAATATGAAATATAAACTACTATCTAAAGTTATTAAAAACAGCAATACTGCCAAATTGAATCTTTATACAATTCAATTCAGCATCATTCACTGAGTATCAAAGAATATATTGTTTTCCTGTTTGGGCCTCCATCATTACTGACTGAGGAGAATTCTGGAGGAAAACCAAAAGAACTGATTTCAACATTAATTGTCTTTGAACATTAAAATAACTAACAACTAAATTACTATTTCCATAGTCAATAATTTGCCTGATTATTTATGCTAGATATAAAATGGGCTTTTCTACTTACCAAGTTATTTTTTGCTAATATATACATTTAAAATGGAGGAAGTCACATCCATTCAAGACAATAAAAATTACCTAGAATCTTTGTTAAATCACAGAAACGATCAATTGTATCTGTAATGTTGAGTCTCGCTTTTTTTCACCTGGCCTTGCGTGGCAGACGTCCCCTGTGCCATTAGACATTCCCTGAGAGCATGATTTTGGACAGCTAGGAAGGACATTATAGAGCAGTTAGCCAGCTGCCCCCTTTGCATGAAGAAACAGACTCAAACGTGGCATGCTTGTCCAGAGTGACAGACACATCGTAGCTTGTGACTAGTCTCCTCATCCTCCTGCCCCAGGCTGTCACCTGCTTCTGAGTCCAGGCTTTCACTGCAGTGTGTAAGTCTGTGTTTCCTCCCTTTCTGTGAAGGATTTTTTTTGTTTTTTGACAGCTAGGATGTGAGAGTAATTGTCTCCGTGTGTTTGCTTAGGGTTCACTACTCAGCAATCAGAGATCATTGTGTCTGCACTGGTCAAGATCACGGAGGCCAACATGGACATCATCTACAAAGACATGGTCACCAAGACGCAGCAGGTTGGCTTTGTCAGGGCGCCTCTGCACATGCGGACTTTCAAGGGAGGGTGTCGCTTGTGATGTGCAGGTTTGGATAATGTTCTCTTGAAAAGCGTGTAGGAGTTTCAGCCATAGTCGAGAGGCAGACGATTATAGTGGCATAAAAAGTAGTAATTCAAAGCTACTTAGTGAACTCTCGTCGAATCGTTATGCTTGAAGGCTCGCTGTGCTTCCGAGCTGACGGTTGAGCCCTCCGTGCCTGAGTAAAGGGGGTGGCCGGAGTCCCAGTGGTGTGCTTTGGAGCCACCGTCCTCAGCTGCCCCCTTTAGCTGTGACTCAGGTGATGGTGATACTGGACTTGAGCTTTTATTCTTTTCCTTTTCTCGTTTGGGAATAGAGGGCGACCTTGCTGAACCCCTTTTCTTGTGTCCACACCCTTCTAGTTTCTCATTGAGATGATCCCAGGTGGAAACCATAGGAGGAATACCTTCTAGACCAGACCAGGTTATATATTTTGTTTTTCTTTCCCTAGGAGATCACTCTTCAGCAAATAATGTCTCAGATTGCTAATGTGAAGAAAGATATGATAATTTTGGAGAAGAGTGAATTTTCAGCCCTCAGAGCAGAAAATGAGGTAAAATAAACAGCTGCTTATAAAATGCTTCATATTCAGTGATTGAGATACAATATACATACACAGAAGTGCACAGGTAAGTGTACACCTTGATGAATCTCACAAAGTGTACACTGCCAGTCAGATCAAGAAGTAGAACGCGGCCCACACCCAGAGGTCCCGCGTGTGCCCCTCCTAGTCACTCCCACAGAGGAGACCACTATGTTGGATGAGCACCACGGACCAGTTTTGCCTGTTCTAGAACTTCACCTGATGGGGTCAGACAGTGTGTCTTGTGGCAGCAGGTCATGCTTTTCCGTCGCCTGTGGTGTTGTGTGAGCACGCCACATTGTTCTACTGTGATGTATACGAGAATTGTTTCCAGTGTTTGGTTATTATGAAGAAATACTACTGTAAAATATCCCTTAGTTTCTTAAAGTATGACATATGGGATCAGTGTTTACATAAATGCGGTCTTTGCATCGTCCTTGTGTTTCCAATCCTGTTACAGTCCCATAAAGGAAGTTCATTTACTACCTGTTTATATTAGTCTTAGTCTTGCAAGACACCTTCTAGCAAAGATTCTCCTCTTGCTAGAAAAAGGTAAAATTTGAAGCCCTCGGAATTGTCCAAGAAATCAACTGTTTGAGGGCATTTAGTTAAAAGAAAAATCAAAGGAGATAGTAAAGGAAGCAAGGTCTCTGGAGGCAAACGTGCATGTAAAAGCAGCGCGGCGCTGGCGTGGGGGGTCGTCTCGTCTGCTGCCGAGGCTGCGCAGTCACGGTGGTACTCTGACAGTAGCCCGCTCCGCGCTGAGTGCGGGAGAACTTGCGTGCCACATACACGTTCTGATATTTGTTTGTTACCAAGTTTTCTGTTTTTCTTCTAACCCTCTAAACATATCCTTGACTGGGTTCTTTTTCTTGTGTTTTTAGAAAGTAAAACTTGAACTGCATCGGTTAAAACAACAAGTAATGGTAAGATCCTCATTCCTGTTCGCTTGCTTGTTTGCCATTACATAAACTTAATAAATATAATGTCAGGAATACTTTGTTCTTAAAAGCTTAATTCTATGTCAGATATTTGTGTAATATGTCTCAAAAGTACACATTGGAAGATTTAGCCAAGAACACAGCCAATGAATAGATTATTGATGTCTGTAACCAAATTCATTAAGAAAATTGTGTTCTAGGAGGAATTAAATCATTTTAAATAAAAAATTCTTTAAAGTAAGCCACATGGAACTCTATATTCTCTTAGACTGTCTTTAGAGAATTATATAGGTTTTTAAAATGCTCACTGTACCAAGTGTTTGATTTTTTAAAATTATTTTTAATTTTTTTTAGAGAGAGGGGCAGGGAGGGAGGATGAGGGACAGAAACATCTATGAGAGAGAAACATGGAATGGTTGCCTGTCATATGCGCCCCAACCAGGGGCCGGACCTGCAACCTAGGCAGGTGCCCTGACCAGGTTGCTAACTCACAGCCTTTCAGGTTTATGATACAATGCTCCAACCGAGCCACACTGGCCAGGGCAGTTATTTTTTTAAGTGGCAGGGACATTGGTGTGAAAGAAGAGATTTTGATGAGTGTCAGGAAAAGGCTTTATCTAAATAAGAATGTAATATTTTACTTCTCTGAGTCCATCTCTGCTTTCCAAAGTTGTCCAAAAACCAGCTTTAATCATAAATTCCACAAGGATATTATCTTGGGAATCTTGAAGCGTAAAAGCAACAGTACCCAACTCTGCTGATTTAAGCATAAAAGGGGATTCTCTGTATATGTAACCGAGAAATCCCAGAACAGGGCTGTATCGGGACGTGGCTGGGCCCGAGTCTCCCCACACACCAATTACCAGCTCTGGGCGCTCCGCCCCGCCCCGCCCCTCTCCTGGGAGGGGCTCTTAGGCTGGGAGCAGGGGAGGCAGCTTTCTCCGGTTCACATCCTCAGCGGGTCTGCATTCCTTAATCTGGATGTCTTTCTTCCTTTGTTGTTTGCCCTCCTACTAGGATGAAGTGGTCAAAGTCCGAACGGATTCCAAATTAGACTTCAATCTAGAAAAGAGCAGAGTAAAAGAACTGGTATGTTCCTTTATTAACAGAGAGTATGAATTAAATTCTTTGCTGGGTGGAAGGCTTGGTCAAGTCTAAGTTTACATACGGTTCAGAAGTACTGTTAAATATTTACCTGTATATCGTTGTTAGACACAATTCTTTCTTAATTTTAATTATATTTTAGATTAGCACTTAAATTTGATGCTTTCATAAGTATAATTAAAATTAAAGTCTTGGTCAAATAAGTTTGAGTCTTTTTTTGTTTCAGAGATACTAAATTATGTATCACTTAGACATTAATAAAGAAATTAAACTCAATCTTGATCTATTTCATACTGACTTAAACCTCTACAGATCCCGATTTTACAAAAGTTCAGTTGATTATTTGACTTGAAAAATATTAAATTAATAATAAATAATATTAAATTCTATACCGAAATTCAAGATTTTAAAAATATTTCCATATTGTCTTTTTCTTAAAATGAGAAATCTTAATGACTTTACTCATTGTTTTGAAATACAAACTCTAAATGATTAAGTTATGTTAAATTGAAACTTTTAATTAGGAGAAGTGCTGTACATTTGTTACCAGAAAGGTCTCATGAAATGAAGGCCGTAAATAAAGCTGGAGCAGGGATCACCCGTGCGATGACTTGTGGGTCCCCCGCTGGAAACTCAGCTCTGTCGCCCTCACTTTTCCAAAGATGCTGCTTGGAAGTACAGTTCTTTTCCCTCGGAGCTCTCACACTAACATTTTTTTTCATTGAGTTGTAATTGACATAAAGTAGTTGCGGGCGCACAGCATAATGGTTCGGCATTTGTACATATTACAGAATGATGGCCACGATAAGTCCAGTTAATATCCATCACTATTTTGCATAGTTAATGATTTTTTCTTATGATAAGAACTTTAAATATTTACTCTCTTAGCAACTTTCTAATATACAGTACGATATTATTAACTATATATAGTTGCCATGTGGGACATTGCATCCCCAGGACTAATTTTTTAACTGCAAGTTTGTGCCTTTTGACCCACTTCACTCGTTTTTGCTCACTCTCCAGCCTCTGCCTCTGGCAACTGTCAGTCTGTCTTCAGTATCGGTGAGCTCCCGGAGTTTCTGGGTTTTTTAGAGTCTATATATAAGTGAGATCGGACAGTATTTGTCTCTCTGTCTGATTTATTCACTCAACATAGTGCTCCCAAGGTTCATCCATGTTGTCACAATGGCAATATCCCCTTCTTTTTCATGGCAGAATAGAAGAGATATATACTATACAGGATATGTCTCAAATTTCCTTGAGCCATTCATCCGTCTGTGGACTCTTCAGTTGTGTCCGTGCCTGGGCTGCTGTGAATGTGGGGCACGATACATTGTATGTTTTACTCTTTGTGTGCTGGGCTGCCTCTGATTTTTAACCCATCTATCTTCTTATTCAGGCTTCATTTGAATTTGATAATATTCAGCAGATGCCTTTTTTACTCTTGGTATTAATGTGAAATGGGGCCTGTAAAGCATTTTTCACCAACGCAGAAGTGGATACACGTGCAGAAGCCGAATGCTCACAATTCTTCATTGTTTTCTCATTTTTCACAATTTGCTTTTAACCAAAATGTGCTACAATGATAAATGAAACTAATATTCAAACTCAGACAAGTACTTCACTATATTTTGGGACTGCCTCTGGATTTCAAGAGTTAAGCTGAGCTTTGTTATATTATACCAAATGATTATTATGTTCACGTAACCTGTCTTTCTAATCTCAAAACACTTTTCAACCATGAAGCTTAAATCCCTTAGTGTCACTAAAATATTTAGTGATCAGTACTAGCCTGTGACTAGTCTTGTATCTAGAAGAGGAGAAATGCTCTTAGTTACCTTTGTCCTTGTGGCCTGGGAGCTCAGCAGAAATTCTCAATTCACTTGACTTAAGAAGGTGCCTATTGTTAACCATGCTAGGAGGAAATACCGAGAAGGTTGGGAAGTATGGGGTGGGAGCCTGAATTAAAGCCAGTGAATTTATGTGATTTCCTGCCCTAGCTGAGAAGTTGTTCTTGGTAATACTTAACTTACTCTGAAGTGCAGGACAGTAGCATATTATTATTCAGCGAACATGTAACTTCTTTTAAAAATCATGGCAGTATCAAGTTGTGGGCTCTTCGTTTCTCTTGCATCTGAGTCACTATTGACTTACAAAGGCCAGAGTTTGAACGTGTGAAGAAAATGCAGCTCCGCTCTGCCCTCTGGTGGTGATCTGATGCACAGTCCTCTCCTCATGAGAAGCCTGACATTTAAAGACAGATAGCATTCTTTGGTCCTGTGACTAGGACCAAGGTTTGGGTTTGGGGTTTGGGGTCTTTTTCTTCTTCTTTTTTTAAATTTACAAGTGATGCCGTTTTTATACTCTACCCTTGGTAGACCCAGGGGAAATTTTTATAGCTATGAAGTTTCTAGACACTTCAAAGCATTAATTATTTTCTCCTGTAATGATTTAGTGGAAAAAATTTAATTTTTCACTTACATTATAGATTTGCATTTGTTCACCTAAATCCTAGTGTCCACTACTGAGGAGACATGTCTGATTTGGGTCTTAATGTCTACAAAATTGCACCAGTCTCTACACAGACATTATAGTACAGCCAAAGGCAAGACACCGTTTTAATTCCATGTGGAACTAGTCCCTTTAGTAACACTGAGTGTGACTGTGTCCAGGTGGGTTTGTTCGTTTGTCTTAAGTTAAATGTGATGAAATAGTGTATTTCTTGCCTTTACATTGTTTTATAATCACAAGGCAGCATCCATGTCACAGAATAATGTTCTCTGAAACTATTTTTTCCCGATTTTATATCTTTCCTATCTTTTGTTCAAGCCTCAAGTTTTGTTTGTAATTGTGATGGGGTAGCTGCTAAATGGAATTACTTCCCATGTTTTCAGCTCTTTCCTGTCAAAGCCAAAAAGGGTATGACTCAGCATCCATCTACATTGGTCCGAGAGAATGCTGAGTAGTGGGAGGGGCCTAGAAGCAACACAGGAAGAGATGAAAAGAGAAAAACACGGCAGAGAGGAAGGGGAAGGGTGACAGAAGGGAACCCCGGTACTGGAGCACTGAGTGAACATAAGTAAGAAACCTCTAAGCAACAGCCCTGAAGGAGAAGGTCAAGTAGGCCACTCTATTCTGGAGGCAAGTTCCAGTGCCACGTAGTCCTGGCAGTAGTGAGCCCAGAATGTGGAAGACCCTTGAGGAGGAGGAAGCGAAGGAAATCAGAACCTGACCTCTGTGACGTGTCTGTTTCAGTATTCATTAAACGAAAGGAAGCTGCTGGAAATGAGGACAGAAATGGTGGCATTGGTAAGAAACGAGACCGACTTTTGGTCCTTTTATTCATCTCTGCTTCCTTCTGTGCATGGTTACTGGTATTTGTAGTGATGTGTTGTAGGAAAATATTTGCAGGCCTGCTGTCATAGGAGGTTTTTAAATTGTAGTAAGATAAACGTAAACGTTACCATTTAACCATTTTAAGTGTGTGCTTTAGTGTCCTTAAGTACGTTCACGTGATCGTACAGCCGTCACCAGTAAACAGCAACTCCCCATCTCCCTCTCCACGGCCCGGCCCCCACCGCTCTACCTTCTGTCTGTGAATTGAGTACTCTAGGTAACTTACATGAGTGCATCATACAGTCTGTATCCTTTTGTAACTGGCTTATTTCACTTAGCACGCTGTCCTCAGGGTTCATCTATGTTGTAGCCTGTGTCAGGATCTCCTTCCTTTTTAAAGCTGAACAATATGCAGCTGTATGGATATGCCCATTTTGATTGCCCTGTTTGTTGCTAGACAGTCGGGGTGCTTCCCCCTGGTGGCTGTTAGGGATGACCGTGCTGCGAATACGGGGTACAAATGTCTGTTGGAGTCCTCGTTTTTTGAGTATGTGTATATACCTAGAAGCGGAGTATCATAGAATTTTTTCACATTTAACCAAATACTTGATTATCTTAATAAAAGTTAAAATCTCAGTGATTGAAGAATAATAAGGAATGGACATAGATTTTTTAAATTACATTTTTAACTTATGACACACATTTACTTCTATTCCATCCTGTACTACCTGGGACCTCTGGAACCTAAGAGACTTCCCTGAGAGGATATTGGAGCATTCCTCTGGAATACTTTTCCATTCATGCAGGCATTTATTGTCTTATTCATTACCTGAATTGTTCATCATAGGGAAATACCTACTTGGCCTAGAATTTTTAGTGAAGCATCTGTAGTGCTTTAATGCGTTAATGAAATACGACAATCCCTTTATAACATCAGCCAAACTCACCACCCTCTGGGAGTAACTGTGTATCTAGTTTAACTGTATTATATCTGGGAAAGAACACAAATAGGCCTTTGGTATAGCCAAGCCTCATAACAAGACACTTGGGACACTTGGTGTTTGAACTATAAAAGAAGAAAACTTTTAAAAATGTGAACAGAAATAGTGTCAAGGCAAGCACTGTTGCTTTTAGATTATCCAAGATTCTGTTCATTTTTAAAGGCACGTGTGCATACCTTTCATCAAGAGGAGGACAGGACACATTTATTGCTGTTGAGAACAGACTGGCTTCCTTATGTTAATCTTACTTGTACAGCAATCTATAATGCACAAAAGCCTTTTTTACATCTGATTCTCTAAACAGCCTGTGTGGAGGCAGGGCTCATGGTATTTTCTTTCCCTTTTTTCAAAAAGAAGGAAACAGGCCTGCATTTATTAAAGCCCTGACCAGTGTAACATAGCATGAGGATGGCAGAGCTGAGACCGAAGTCCAAGTGTCCTTAATCTGACCCCAGGTCCCCTGACTGCACCCTGTTGGGCAGGAACTCTCAGGACTGACGGCACAGGAGACGGTGTATCCCACGTGGTGTAATGCTGTGTCTCCCTTTGGTTTAAAAGCACGCCCAGCAGGACCGGGCCGTCACCCAGACGGACAGGAAGATAGACACTGAAGTTGCCGGCCTCAAAACCATGCTCGAGTCGCACAAGCTGGACAACATTAAATATTTAGCAGGTAAGCGGTTCTGTACGTAGGTGGTTAAAATAAGCTGAAATAAGATGAACAAGTCTACAAAACAAGTTATTTCATTGTATTTCATTGATCCCAAAACATTTTTTCATATTTTAATATCTTTGAAATTGGCAAGCATCTTATAATTCCCAGTAGAGTATCATACTATAATTGGCAGTGCTTCTCTTAGAAGTAAATAAAATGATGTACTTTATAGTCAATGGAATCTTAAGTTTGTTAAGATACTATCCCTGAACTATAGTTATTTTTTTTTAATTTTTAAATGAAATTCAAGACACACAATATTTTACAGAGTTGTGATCTTCCTGCCCATAAGAAGTTATTCACAATTTTTGAGCCAAAAGAGGGGATAAAGATTCATGTACCAAAAAAAAAAAAAAAAAAAATTAGCCATTATTTTAACTCAAACTTAATATTTTGGGGTTAATCAATATTTTAAAGTTATAACAGTGTGTAGGAGTGAAATTTTGCTCACAAGC
Organism: Macrotus californicus; assembly: GCA_007922815.1. NCBI lineage: Eukaryota > Metazoa > Chordata > Mammalia > Chiroptera > Phyllostomidae > Macrotus > Macrotus californicus. The sequence goes on from VMDR010002398.1 coordinate 21,457, forward strand.
TGAAGGCCGTGTCCCTGTCTAGCACACACACGCTTTGTGACTGCAGACTCTGTGACCCTGCACGTCCATTGCAGTTTTCCTGAACACTGGATACATTTGTACTTCAGAGATGATGATTTCAAGCTGTGGGTTTGTTTTTATTTTTGTTTTTGTTTTTTTATGGGCAGGTGTTTCATGGAATGTGGCAAATCAGTGAACAAGTTTCTTAGTGGTATTTTTTTCCCCTGGGGGATAGGTGAATAAGTGTCTCTATGTTTTCTTAATAAAAAGGTGTTCTCTCAAGTAACTCAATAACTAATACTGTGTTCAATTATTTTTTTTTCTTACAGGGTCTATATTTACATGCCTAACAGTAGCTCTGGGATTTTATCGCCTGTGGATATAATAAAGTGTCTATTTAAAGAGATTTCTATTGTTTTGCCTTAAGAATACCAGATTGTTGTACTTCTTCCCTCCCATTTCAACTTCTACCCCTGATTTTCATTTAATGCATATTATTTATTTTATACAAATTATGGACCTATACCTAAGGCGAAGAAGTCAGGAATTCCATAGTTGTTCCTTCCGTCCTTTCTGCTCGGTCGACTTCATAACGCTGAGTGGTGGAGGGCAAAGCATGGAAGACTCCCACCAGCTGGGTCAGTGAACTGGGCCTAACCTGGGGAACATACCAACAGTAACTGTTCGTATAACTCTGCAATTTTAAATCTTTCATCCCATAGAGGATTCGGGGTGACATCTAAAAGGCACATTGGCCTTACTAAGTGCTGAAGAATCGCTGAAACTAAACCAGGAGCACCAAATCCTCTTTACCTACCACCCCAGCCCTTAACACCAGTCAGCCTCTGTGTGAGAGTGCTGTGTTTCGACTCTGGCTGGTTCACCTGTTAATAATACAGATTTACTTTACATCCAAAGGAGGTTTTTCTCTTAATTTCCATTGTCTTCGTAAGTTACTGTTATGGTTATTTTTTATGTGCCTGTCAGCTAGAAAATCCTATTGCCTAATGAAGGGTTGTAATTGTAATAGAGACTCTTGTACCTCTAGGTTTCTCTTCCTCCCTCCCTCTCACTGGTCCTTCTTCCTCTCCCTCATAATTTGAGCTGTAATAATACTCCCCTTGTGGCATTGCCTGCGTAGAAAACTTGCTGCTTTTCAGTGCGGACGGCTACGTCAGTTTGTGGGATGGGGTGTACCACCTTCTGGTCTTCTGCTCTTCGTAGAAGGGAGGCAGTCTGTTTCCCTTCCGTAGCAACATGTAGATACTTAGGTAGTGTACGCTTTTTAGAAATTTCTTTAATAAATATGCCTTTGTGCATTATAAGCTCAGATTGTACACTTTCAAAATTAGAACTGTCGTGCCAGGTATCATCTGAGTTTAGGTTGATTTCTGTGGCTGTTACAGATATTCTCATTCTTACTTTACTTCTACATTTAAAACAAACAAATTCCTACATACAATGGAGGTTACTTTGGAAAAGCACCTTCTCATCTCATTTAAATGGCTGGTAGGTAGGAGAAAATAAGCATTTTAGAAGAGATGATGTTCAGAAGACCTTCTCTGTCTTTCTCCACGTGCACACACCTGAACATAATCTGGTACATGCAGAAGCCACGCAGGGGCTCCCCGATCAAACCTATGGACTGAAGACCTGCTGTCACTACTCCAGCCACACTGGCAAGGAAAAGTTGCCTTTTGTCCTGTAGGTGTCATTTCTAAACTGGAAGGTGTCTTTGTCTTTTAGGAAAACATTCATGTGGCACAAAGATTCTGAATTCCAAGGAAGTACGAAAATCAAGTACTTTTGCATTAGTGGTATCAGTTTCAAAGTTATTACTTTAATCTTTTCCAACTAGATCCAAAATTATCTTAACTGCTTCAGAAAATGTTATTGATACATTCTTCCCCTTTCAGAGGAGGATCCCCAGAAAACACTGCACATTTAGCCATTGCCTTAAGTATGAAAGACATTTAGGTGGATGGCGTCCCGTTAGGACCACATTTGCGACTACTTAACGCAGATATAACTGGTTCGTGGAGCTTAGATAAAGGGCTTGGAGTGCAGACGCTCCTCTGAAATAACACCCAAGGGAGAAGGTACTGTGTGTAATTATGTTTCAAAGCAAACACTAACTTGTATAGGTTAAAAATAGTGAAGTGACCTTATATCCTGATAAAATGTTTTTAAAATAACATTCAGGAGGGTGACATTCTTTTATCTGCCAAATGTATTCCAAGTGACATTCCTACCGGTGATAGTGGGCTGCATCAGTCCATCATGCAATTTGAGCCATTGATTTTGCTGTAGGGTTCTGGGCAGGACGGAACAGCCTTTTCCCCCTCCGCCTGAGGAACAGTGAACTCCCCTTTGGATGGAGTGGATTGCATGCGTATATGGGGGTTAGGAGGGTTCGGGACAATGCTTTATCTGGTCAAATGTGTTCTATTTGAAAAACGTATGAGCCAAAAATACGTGTCCCCTTCCCACTGCTGGCCCAGACACCTGTGAACAGTGTGAGCACGCTGTGACGGCACAGCGTGACAACTTGCTGAGCTAGCTTGGCTTAGAAGGATTCAGATCACTCTAGGAAATTAAGCATTAGCTCTCAAAAGGGGAAAGATGCCTGGAAAACTCAGGAAATCGATGTCTAGCCCATGGGGAAATTAACCATAGCTAGAGCCTGAAAACATGCCTCTCTAGGTGCAGGTGCTTTAGCTACAAATGCCTAAAGCAGAGCAGGTTGGCAAAGACTGTATTCCTCATCACTCCCTTCTTCAGGGTTCCTCTGCGTTCCTTCTTTCTCCTCTTCCTTCCCCTGCCCTTGATCTTTTGAGAGAGCCCAAACTCCAATTCCACTTCTTTCCTGCCCCCTTAATAAGCAAAACCTGTTTGGGTGTATGGTTCTTTACAGGAAACACGATTTTTGGTTTCTGTGCCAGTCTTCTCCCTCACCTAGTTTTCTAGCTTAATTTCTAACAAAACGAAATCTGAATGTATTCATTTTTTCCCCTTAAGTATGTCAAGTTACCTCAGTTGAGAAGTCACAAATTCGAGAAGAAAGGCTTGACTCAAACCAGACATCTCGCTGGAATTTGTCTCTGAACACTTTAAAACCCAATATCCTAGGCCTCCTTCAACATGACCCCGCCTGGATTGTTTGGGGCTAGCGTGTGCGTTTCCTGCTGCAGCCCCGTTAGCTGACGGTGTCAGTGTTAGCAAGCATCTCTGCCCCCGTCCTCATGTGCTGTGTTCTAGGGGTTTGGGCCTCATTTCTGAACAGATCCCATACAGACGGAGACACAGCTCAGGCCTGGAAAACGTTGGCTTTAACACACGTTTATCAAATTTGTGATTTTTCTGACACAAAAGCAAAAAACATGTTAACCAGAGATAATTTGTTCTTTATATAAAATGTTTGGTAATGTTTAGCCTTTCGTTGGAATTTTATTGGGAAAATATGTCTACAGATTTACACTTGTGTTCTTCTGATTACAGTCCAAATCATTTCTTAACCCTTTCATTACTTATACAAATATTCAGTTAAATTTTACAATATATTAAAGTGGGTATAATGCGTGTAACATTTTTATTATCTAAAACATGTAACTCTGTGTGGCTGATACACTTTTCTGTTTATTCAAATTGAATATGAATACTGGAACCACGTCTGCCTACGCTGTATTTCAGTTGTCCCTGCGATTGTATATGATAGCACGGGTGTGTGATAAGAAAATCTAGTACCTAGAAATTTGAATTTACATAGATAAATTTGAAAGTAATTATTAGATTTATACAATAAATTTTTATTTTTCAAAAGAATTCCTTTAGCATGCTTGTGTAAAATACTGTGCTTGTTTGAGGGAAAGGGGGGTTATACACAAGTTTTTAAAAACAGCTGAGGGTTCAGATTGCAGGTGATAGAAACCTGAATCAAGGCAGCTTGAGCAGAAAAGGAAGTCGCCTTTTTTGGCTTTACATGATCAAAGTCCAGGAAGAACAAAACTAAAACGCCACCCAACTCCTCTCTCTGCACCTCTTACCGCTGCTTTTAAAAGATATTATTTATTTATTTTTAGAAAGAGGAGAAGTGAGTGAGAGAAACATCGATTGGTTGCCTCTCGTGCTCACCTCATCCAGGGACCAAACCTGTAACCCTGGCATATCCCCTGACGGGGAATCAAACCAGCCACCTTTTGCTGTGCAGGGGTGGGGGGTGGGGGGGGAAGACCCCCCAACTGAGCCATACCCGACAGGTGGGCCCGGTTCTCTCAGATCAGCTGCAGGTGTGGAGAGCCAGAAGCAGCCTGCAGCTGCCCAGCAACTTCAGTTAGAGGAAAGTTCCACTTTGAAAAAGCCTGGAAGGAAGTATCCCAAGCCAGCAGCTGAGGTAGCTGCCTGCAGAAGGCTCCCTAGAGGGAGATTGGTCCAGTTCCTTATTGCGTGCTTCTTCCTTGAGGACCTGTGAGCAAATGTCCCTCCCCTGGAGAACAGCTCTTCTGCAGTCAGCCCGTGCTGGCAGACCTGTGGGGCAACAAACGTCAGTTCAGGAAGAAAGCAAAGGAACACTGGGAAAGTAGGTAAATGACAGATAGCCCAGAAGTTAATTTTAGGAACACTTCATTTTCTCCAGAAATCTTTTACCAAAATTAGAATCAAATAAACTAAGGGATTTGAGGGTGAGCTTGTTAAGTTTCTAAAGGCCCTAAATGATTTGCAAGGTCATCCTTCATGTTTAAAATGGTGTGCCTTCGGTGTTTTAGATGTAGGTCATCCACCTACAGTGTCACCTGGGCCCCGCTCTCAACATCTGTGGGGCTTTGATTTCTTTAAAAACTAAAACTAGAAATAGCTTCCTCCCTCTAATCGACCTCTGGCATTCTGCAGCAGAGCTTCACCATGCAGTCACGTCTCTACCTTAACTCTGCAGTTTCCACTCAAATATCTCAGACTCTGGGACCTGGAGAGGGTCATAGAATCCACTGCGAACCCCAAGGCTCTGAGCTCTGGTGTCCTTACATAGAGAGCAATAAGCGTGGTCTTCCTGTCCATGTCACACAGATGCAGGTGATTTATTTTTAGGCCAACACTCAAATAAGAATTTGAAATATGTGGTCATTTCATTTTACAAGGTACTAACTTTTCAGTTGAATCCTTTTTTTTCCCCTGCATATTCGGTTTCCGTAAACCCTAATCAGCTATTTATGACTTTAAAGTTTCAGTTCAGCATCATATTAAAGCCCAGGAAGCTGCGCCACAGTTCCAGATTAATGTGGCATTTCTGAAGCTACTGTCTTTAGAGGTTTTAAAAAAACCTTGCTTCTCGGCCATCTAGATTCGACAACACCCATTCCTCCCAGGAGAAAGGAAACAGCTGTGTAGTGGCATCGTGTCCCTTTTGGCATGAAAGTCAGTGTCTGCCTAACACAGAAGTATTTTTTACTATTTCCCTTTAATTTTACAGTAATTTATGGTTTGGATGAACCTCACAGCATCCCAAGCGATGCTGGGACAGGCGGTGGTCTCTCTCTCTCTCTCTCTCTCAAACCTCAAGAATTGCTGTGAAAACCGCAGTGGTAAGACTGTGGGGAAAGATGGAAGCCGGGAGTTCAAGATACTCAGCGGACCCATGAGAGCACTCGTAATTTTTGTTTCGTTTGTCTCAGTTGGATGCTTTCAACTGCAAGTAACATAAAACTAACAGTGGCTTGTGCCTAATGACTTTAATGACTTGAATCTAGAAATAGGTGGTCCCCGAGGTTGGGTTGGCAGCTCAGTGTGGCTTTCGAGGACCTCAGTCTTTTCATCTTTTGCATTTTTTGCTTCCCCTATTTGTTAACTTTCAGCTTCAGCCTTGGTCACAAACCTGACCACAGTATGGCTGCCACAGCTCCAGACATCACATCTCCATGTGGCGGCGTCCAAAGCAAAAGGCGAGATGGAAAAGGGCTCTTCTCTATGTCTCCTTTTAATCAGGGAGAACGCTCTTTCCCCTCTCACAGAAATCCCTTATATGTCTCAGGCCAGGACTAGGTGACATGGCCACCTATATAGCAAGATTTTTCAGCCACTCTGGTAGAAGGAGGTCAAGGAGAGAAAGAGGCAAGAGACGGTTGTTGGTTGGCATCCAATAATGTTGGTTACAATGTCCATGAAAATAAAAACACAGGCTGAACACTAAAGAGAACCATACCATTAACTTCTAAGTTACTACCCTTTAGTGGCTAGAAACAGTTCAGAATGTCCTTTCCCTTTATTTCAAATAACATGTGGGTGATTTTATTTTATTCTATGACATGTAATATTTTTACTGGCTCTCCAACCAAATCGTCAATTCCTGTTTTTGTTTTATGAAACGGTTTCCAGGCTTCCACCATTGTTCTGGATTAACTTGCATGCTTGAGGGAGAAACAATTGCTAATTAGCAAATTCACATACACACTTAAGTAGTTCTCAAAACTGCTCCTCAAAGCACAGGGTCATACATCCTCAGCTCTGCCACAGTATTTGAGCCAAACCACAGCCTACCCCAGGCACCACTTTCTCTCCCACAAAGCGGCAGGGTAGCCTTCCCACAGCAATTTCATCCCTCAGCACCTACAAGGTTTTGTTTTTTATTTTTAATTTCTGCCTTGGTCCCTTGAAGCTGCATGTCAACAGCAAGTCTCCTTTGCCTCATCTTTCCTATCTTCCTCTTTTCCCAGTTCCTGGTTTCCTCTTTGCTAACTGTCTCCTACAAGAATAACTGAGAACATACATCCTTGATCTAAAATTCACATGGCTGCAGGAAGTGTAAAAAATAAGTCTACGTGTGTTAGAATTTGAGGTTGGGGAGTGATGACTGGCCTTCTCTGGGGGTGGGCCTAAAAGGCATCGTGTTCTCTGCTGAACAATGTGCTCTTTGTGGGATGCTGCAAATTACTGATTCTGTCCAATTCCTTCACGTGTCCTAGGATAGGTGTACCTGCAGAACGTGTGCTCACGATGCCTGTATGCATGCAACTAAATCACAAGGTCAGGTGCTCATGAAAACAAAAAACCATTGCACCAAGTATGGTCAGTCAGTTCTGAGTTCTCCCCATTAGTATTTCTGTGAATGCCGTGGCTTGGTTACGAGCACCAGCAAGTGCTGGTAGACAAGCAGGAGCCGGTCCCCAAAGTTTAAGACTGAGAAAAGTCTATTATCCTCCCACCAACAAGTAAAACCATGATTATTTTAGCTGCACAATATCTTAATCTGTTTGTTAAATACCAGTTTTTATAGGCGGATAGTTTCACAACCAGTAATATGATGAGTTGGGAGCCTGGGGTTCAGCTCCCAGCCTTGCCACTTTAAACCCTGTAACCTTGCCAAGTCGTTGTTCCTCCATTTCTAAAACTACAACAGCAATAACGACAACGGGAATAAGTGCAGCGCATTTGTTTACTGTATTCCAGGCACAGTTCTAACGTCTTTACATGCTCAACGAACCTTCATCACATCCCTATGAAGCAGTGTACCGTGATTATCTGTTTTCTACCAATGGGGGAATCGAGGCGTGGAGAGTTGAAATAACTTGGCCAGAAAGCCCCTACTGCAAAGTGGTGAGGCCAGATTCAAGCCCAACCATTCTGACTCCAAGGAATAGAGACCCTGCCCAACGGACAGCGCTTGGTAAGGCTTGAATGAGGGAGGTTATGTGAAAGTGTTTTGAAAACTGTAAAACCAGACATGCATGGGAAGCACAATGTAGTCCATGTGCCCTAACTAGAATCGCTTAGTAATTACTAGTCGTATTCTCAAACCACCACCCAAACAAGAAAATTTCCCTTAGTATGCTCCCTAGCAACCCCTCCAGAGGACCAAAGCAGGCACTTTTACTGAGAAGGATTCAGTATCTTAGCAAAAGAACATAATCCTTTGAACTTCTAGGGTGCAGATTGCAGCAGGTATTGGAGGAATAAGAAAACCTACAGGAAACCACTGTAAGCTCTCAAGTGCTATCCCAAAGCAGCCCTTCTGTAAATCCTGGGGTGATTGTGCATGTTCACATTTTTATTTGAGGTCTTTATATAAAAAGATGGATGTTGACACTGTGTAAGCCTTAGATTCATCCAAATTTGAGGCCTTCAATAATTCCTTATTTAGTTTAGTGCACTTCTTTTTGTGGTATGATCATTAACTAGGATATTTCTTCCTTAATCAGCCATGTCAACCAAGTCAACCATCTACAGCAGTACACGAACAAAATTTTAAAAACTTCAGATGCTTTTCAAAAGTTTTCCAGAAATCTGTGCTACCAAATCTTGACCAGGTCCTTGGGAATCTTCAAATTCTGTTTTATTTATGTAAAAACCTGCCCTCAGCTTTCCATGGAAACCATGTGTCTCCAGCTGTTCTCAAGCAAAGCAGGCCTTCAGATTCCAAAGAGGTGGAAGGAAGAGCTTGCAGGGCACACCGTGCTTTTCATGCCAACCTCTTGTGTGTTAAAAATATATATACGACACTTCACCAGAGCAGGCAAATCCATAGAGACAGAAAATAAATTGCTTAGGGCTGGGAGGTGGGGGCAGTGAAGAGTGAGTGGTGATAAGCCAGGGCAATTTTTTGGAGTGAGGAAAACGTTCTAAAACTTAATCATGGTGATGGTAGCACACTGAACACGCTGGGAACCATTGCATTGAATGGCACACTTTAATTAGGTAAATTGTTAAGTATATCTCAACAAAGCTGTTTTTAAAAAAAGGCCATCCGCACCTTCAGTTTACAGATGAAGAGCCAAAGGCAGAGCGCTGTGCGGTGGGCTGCACGGAAGCCCAGACTACGGTCTGAGCAAGCCGGCTCCCCCTTCCGTCCCCCTGCCTGTCTGCCACATGACTCCTGGCTAGTCTCCCGGGATGATGCTCTGGTTTCTGTGAAATCGTAAATTCCTTTTTACTAGGGCTCAGTGATAACTAAATGAAACCTAGTCATCATTGCTGCACTGAAAATGTGTGATGAAGGGCAGTGTCGACTCCTGCTCAGTGCAGGGAGAGAAACAAGTCACCCATTTACAAGCTGGTCTCCCCGACGCTCTGTCAGTGCCCCCAGGCAGGGGTAGGACTGCTCATCTTTCATCCCTGGTGGCCAGCATCGTGCTGATGGCAACCAAGGTGGCCAGGGCTGCCTATCCTGACCACAGGACCTCTTGCAGGGACTGAGTCAGCATGAGGACACTAGGGGGGGCGCTATAACAGGCAGGAAGCCCAGAGGTCAGCCATCCAGGAGCTCAGACCACTCAGCACCACAGAAGACCCCTGACATGACCTCACGATTCCCCCCCCCACGTCCCTAACTGCACTGACCCAGGTCAACACAGGCCAGCCAAGTGTGCCTCAGAGTTCCCCAACTGTGACCATCTTAGAGGCCTGGCATCATCTGAGAAATGCCATCCTACTCTGCTCCTGTTGTCCCAGGCCCAGCCCAGCTTAGGCTGCTGCGCGCAGGAGGTCGGGTCGAGGGGTGGGGGTGGAAAAGCCCTAGACTGAGAATCAGGAGGCTGGGGCATGCTGATCCCTTTGAGCTTTCGTTCCCTCGTCCATAAAATAAGGAGGTGAACCAGATGATTTCATTGTTCTTCCCAGACCCACAACTCTCTTTCTCAAGCACCTCCACCTTGGAACTCGAGCAAACATGGCTCCAGTCCTCATGAAAAGATAAAATGTAGGCATTTATGGGAAAGGCCTCCCATCAAAGAATGTCCTTACAGTCATTCAAACTAATATAGGTTAGCAAAAAAAGGAAACCTATTTTTTTCAGTCTAACTCATTCTCATTCACCCCCAACATTGCCCTCACTCTCCATAATTCTTTATCAAAACTTGACGCCCCCAGGAAGCTGTCTAGACCAACCTCATTCTTCTCTGTGTCCCTTCCTATTGGCGTGCTGTGGCGTGGTTAGGAGCGGGGCCTGCAGAGCCAGGCTGCCTTGGTTTGAATCCTGTGTGACCTTGGGCAAGTAACATAACCTCTCAGTGGCTCAGTTTCCTCGTCAGTAAAGCAGGGATAATCACAGCACCTAAGTCATAGGGGCAACATGAGGATTAAATTATTGTGTATTTGTAAGCACCCAGTACCTACAAACAATTTTGTACATTTTAGCTCCTCTTACTATCTTGAGTGTGTTATTGTCTACTCATTGACATGTTGTTTTATCGTTGTTCCTGAACATCATTGGAAGGACTGTCCCCTGACTGGTGTCCTTTCCCAGTGCTTCAATAACACTCTGCATACAGCAAAGTGTTTGATAAATGCTTTTCTGTTTCACAGGGCAATCTGTTTCAAACAGAAGAAAGTCCTTCATCAGAATTTTTATCAAGGATAATCTGCCCTTATTTTAAACTCTGGGGGAGTGTTGGAGATAAGAGCTGTCACCTTCCTGTTTGCCTTGTTCCCTGTTTTTCCCTGAAAGTGTCCTTTAACTGTGGCCACCCTGGTACCTTGGGACTGCCCTGTACTAGGCTTCAGATTACAGGTTAAAATTAGCCACAGCATCCTGGGAGGGGGTCCAGAGGAGGCAGGAATGGGGTGGGAGTGGATGAAATAGACCTGCAGTGTAGACAGTGGTTTGAGGGGATAGAGACAGGGTCCCCTCAAATATTGGCATCCACTGAGAGGGCCCTGAGCCTAAGGGTCCCCAAGGTGAGAAAAATCCTGAATTCAAGCCATGGTTTCTGTGTCTTGAGCAAGGCCTGCTGCTGCTACATTTTAGCTGCTTGACAACTGGAATCTTCCAGACTGTTCCTTTTGTGATTATAGACCATCTCTGGAGTAGCATGGTGTGGGTGGATGCAGTTTATAGAGCTGCTTGGACCAGGAAACCTACTCCTCAAAGGAACACTTGCTTTACACTTTTCCAGTGTTGTTCTTGCAAAACAACGTAATATGTCAATCTGTTTCGGGGAAAGGAGAGGAGAAAAGACATCATTCAATTTCAGGACATAAATACCAGAGCATAGGCCAGCCCTGAATAGAATTCAGCAGGAATTACCTGTCAGTTGTGTTCTTCCCTCCTCTCTCTGGGCCTTTTCCTCATTCCACAGTACCCCTCCTTCTGTCAAATGCCCACCACCTTCATGCATGCTCAGCTCCCTAACCCACCAAAAGTAGACACAAGCTCCTCCATTCTCAGGTAAGGAACAAACCTCGCCCTTTTGTATGGCTTTATCATGAAGGCGGGCTTTGAAAACAGAGACCTGGACTCCAGTCCCAGCTCCTCTGCTTCCTAGTTGTCTGAACTACTGCAAATTACCACACCTTTCTAACATGAAATACAGGTAATAACGCTAACCTACCGGGTAGTGTGCTTTCAGCTGCAAGTAACCAAAAAGCCAACTCAAGGGGGTTTAACCAATAAAGAGACGTATTGAACCATATAATCAGAAGTTCAAAGGTGGGACAGACTGAGTGTCAGGGACCTAGGTTCTTTCTGCAACTTTGCCTTCCACCCTCAGTGTCAGCTGCATCTTAAGTCCCCTCTCAAAGTCAGGGTGGCTGCCGGGAGGACAAAGCAATCCCTGACTCCACCATGAACTAATAATGGACATGAGGGAATACTGTGTGCTGACTGGCCTAGACCTGGGTTCCTGAACCAATTACTAGCAAAGTAGGACAAGATTACCATGACTGGTGTACAGACCAACTGGTTCTCAAACTTGAGCATCAGAGTTACCTGGAGGACTTATTAAACCAAAGCTCACTGGGCTTCAGCCCAGAAACCAGAAACCAGAAACCAGAGTTTCTGATTCAGTAAGTCCAGAGAAGAGCCTGAGAATTTGCCTTCCTGACAAGTTCTGGGGTGGCCCTGATGCTGCTGGACCCTACCTTGGGAACTACTCACATAGACTAATCACGGGTACCTCTGGACAGGGGTCAATTCCCAAACTGCAGGTGTGATAGGTGTTGGAAAGCTAACTGCGATCTTCATAACCTTGCAAAGTAGATGTGGAGATTGTTTCAGTAATCTGTCATTGCTGTGCAACAGAACACTTCATAGCTTAGTGGTTTAAAGCAGAGATTTCTTACTATTCCTTGTGGTCCTGTGGGCTGACTAGGCCCAGCTGGACAACCTTCACTTAGGGCCTCATATGCAGCAATGGCCAGAGGTTGGGGCCAGAATCACTCCAAGGCTACACTGAGCTGGAGGTTCAAGATGGCTTCTGCCTTCACATGTCTGATACCTGGTGTGGCTTCAGGGGAACTAGGTTTCTAACATGACTCTCGGCCTCCCCCCAAATGACTGTCCAAGACACCAAGATTTAAGCTATAAGGCCTCTCCTGATCTAGCTTTGGAAACCACACAGCATCATTTCTACTGCATTCTACTAGTTACATATGAGTCACAGACAAGCCCAGATTGAAGAGGAGGGCGCTTCACAAGGACATGAATCGGAAGGGAGCCAAGGTCATTGAGGGGTTATCTTAGGCACTGGCTACCAAAGGGTTAAAGGAGATCACTCACGTCAAGTTCTGAGTAGGAATGTAAGTAAAGCATTTATGATAAGTAAGTCCTCAGGAAATGAGCATTATTATTATTGCTGTTCTTTTCAGGGGGATTCGCTTATTACACTTTATATGTTATTGAGGAATTTAAGACTTTCTCAACCAGAAAGGATGTTCAGGCAAGGCACTCGCCAGAAGGTGAGGCAGTATTTTCTTGGAGTGTGATCTTTCCAGTGTCCCCCAAACCATGCTTACTATGATTTCCTTCACCCACAGTGAGGCCTGCACCCCCCACCCTGTGTACCTGCTAGTCAATGGAAGTGTCCCTTGTCTGTTGGCTCCCCTGTGGCTCCTATATTGTGATGACTTTGGATGAGATTTTTTTTTTTTTACTCAGGCTCCTGTAGATTGGCTGATTTTACTAATAATTATGACAGCTCTTTTATTCTGAGACAGTACTGAGGTAAAAGCTAGTCGTGCTAGTGACTTAATTCACATTTTAGTTATGGAAAAAGTCTCTAGACCACCAGCTTATCAAGTTACTCTGAGTCACTCCCATTCAGCCGAAGACATCTGTTCCGAAGACGAAGACAGCATCCCGATTTGAAAAACACTCTGCGTCACTTCGTTTCAGAATGGCCCCATGGATGGGATGATTTTCCTTTTTTCTGCCAAACATGCACATGTGTATCTGAGCTTTAGACTTACCAGCTTTTTCCCTTTTCTTTACAGTGTGAGAGTGAATTGGATTTTTAGTCAACAGCGTGACCCAGAGAAACTTGAGGGGCGTTCAGTTTCTGCTTGTTGCTGGGGGTGGGGAAGGAGCAGGTACAATCTGTAAGAAGACCCTACTGGCTCAGAGGGGAAAGCAAGGAGAGTCTGAGGCACTAGAGTATTTTGTCTGTCAGCCAAGGTAACCGTGAGCCTGCCAAGCTCTGATGTGTTTAGACTTGAGCTGCATGGGGAAGATGGCACAAAGGCAAGTTCCTGGGATTGGTTTTGTGGGCTGAGTAGGGTTGGGTGTGCTCACTGGGCTACTTCTGCATAAAAAGCTATCTGGAACCATCTGAGGACCCGTGAACCACTGCGGTTAGCTGTAAGACATCTTCTAGTCACTCTCTGTTGCATCATTTCCCCTTCTTTTTATGCTTAAGAGAACACCTGCGGGTGCACATGTGTACGTCCATGTGAGTGTGCATGCTGTGTGTGTTCCGAAGTTTGTTACCATGGAGAGGTGTTTGGGAAAGGTATCTTATGAACCACTTCAGCTGAACAGATAAAAAACTAATTTCAGAAATCAAAGCTCCTCTTACTGGAAGGACACAAAAAAATTAGGAACAGTAGTTGCTTCTAGGGGAGGGAACGGGGAGGTCAGTGGGCCGAGGGAGACTCACTCTTCACTGTGTACTGTTTAATTTTTTTTTCTTTTTACCATGAGCGTTTAATACTTTTTAATACTAGAGCTTACATGCCAAGGCTGCTCTTGGAAAACATTTGTTGGCTCACATATTCCCCTTGTCTCCTGCACTCAACTTCCCGGGAGGAAATTGGGAACCTCTGAACAGTCATGGGCTGAACATGAAAAAGGAGTTTGACTCCTTTGGACCCTACCCATTGCAATGGATACATTATGTTGAGGGCAGATACCATGTCCCTCAGATTTAACAGTAATCAATAATGACTTTAAACATTCTTCCTGGCAGCATCGCAGAGAAAACGCAGCTGGCAGGGAATGGAGCAGCCTGCTGACAGCAGGGAGCGAGCTCGGCATGTACGTGATGCTTAAAGCTGCCTGCCAAGCCAGAACGAAACAGCTCATCCAGGCTGGCCAGGGAAGCTCGTGCCTGGTCACATGGAAGAATACTAAACACTTTCGTAATGTGTCCACACAGGTTTGACTCCCGGAGAGAGGGTGGCTCAGACTTCAGAAAGTGTGGTTCCCCCATCGTGGATTCTCATGCTCTCTCTGCTGATGACCCACCTCTAAACCGAGAATACAAATTACGAAGGCACGTCCAACACCACTTCCGTTTCCATCTTTACTGTACAGGGAGACCACTAAGATAAAGAGTGCCCACTCAGCTCCTCTCACTGACACTAACATTCAGTGTGGGCTCACTGGATTGTGCTGGACGGAGTTTCTGGTCATGGGAAATCATTAGCCAATTCAAGAGGGAGGAAAACATTGCCCATCACAAAAACAACTCCAGAATTGTGCAATCTGCCAACATTGGCCATGTGTGTTGAACTTGTTTTCAGCGGTCTGTTACACGTGCCACGCCCCACCTGCCACCGGAGCAGTGACTCCCTCCTTTGCAGAGCGCACGAATGAGAATGAGCAAAGCTTCTGTGGACGTGGCGAGGTTTGGTGCAAACACCTCCATCAGTTCTGACAAAGGCGAAGATGAGAGAGGGAAATATGTCTGTTCATTATGCTTTAGCACCACGTGTCCACGCCAGACTAGCTTTCTGGGGTGAAGCTGTGCTCTCCTGTATGTGAGACAATGCCTGGACCTAGTATATTTGGCTGACAATATAATTTTGCTGCACAGGTTATTGTTGTATTGTCCCAAGATGTTTGAAGTGATTGATCATGGAACGTCATGCAACGCTGAATACTTTTCCATAGGAAATATTCTATGTTGCACGCAGAGCTACCGAGTCTCAGAGTGTCTGCTGAGGACATGGTGCTCCTCCACTGAACACAACAGGGTGAGCATTTCGGAGGTTTCGGTAAAGTCGGCAGAAACGCGACAACTACCAGCTGTGCGCCACACATTTTCACACAACAATTTCGTGTTGACAACCACTCTGACAGGCTGACATCAGTGGTTGTACGTTCCAGGGGAGGAAGCTGGGGCACAGGGAAGGGAGTGACTTGCACAAGGGTATCCCCTGTAAATGACAGCTGGAGTACACCCTCAGGCCCTTCTGGCCCCAAGCGGGGACACTGCCTTTCAGTGCTCTGCTTGCTGCTGAAGGTAAGAGGGGTGGCTCACCGTCTGGACACGGACAGGCCGGCTGACTAGACTATGGGTGGGGCGCTGATGAGGATGAGGGCTTGGGCTGGGTGAGGGGGTGGACGGAGCTCCAGTAACTGACAGTACAATGACATCTGAGAGTGAGAGGTGGGACTCCCGCTCATCCAATAGCAGGTAAGTAGGAACAGTGATGTAGGAACAGGGCTACAATCTCTAGAAAGACTGAGGAGGAAATGACGGGGCAGACCCTTAGTCACGGAGGACAGAAACCGTGCAGAAGTGGCTTCTGAGTCAAAGGGAGCAAAAGGTCAAGATGGAGACCCACAGGCAGGACTTTTGTCAGAGGGAATACAACAATGGCCATGACGAACAGCATCAGGTCAGAGCAAGATCAGCACCAGCCTGACTTGGTGCTGAGTCCCTACTATGTGTCAGGCACTATCCCAGTGATCATGGAAATAGCAGTGGATGAAATAGATGAAGTCCCCGCCCTTAGGGAGACAGAGCACACTGAGAGACAATTAAATAAGTAAACAAGGAAGCGGATGTCAAATGATGATAAAAACTACAGAAAACAAGTCAGCTGAGTCAGGGGGATGGGATAGTAACATTGGTGCTGGTGGTGCCTGCGATTTTACACAAGGTAGTCAGGAAGGACCACTTGCCCTGGGACATTCGAGCAGAGAAAAGGTGAGGGTAGAAGCTATGCGAATATCTGGGAGAAGAGCCTTTATAAGCAGAAAGCACAGCAATGAAAAGACCTGAGGCAAAGCGTACTTGGGGCATTGGAGGAAAAAGCAAAGAGCTTTGTTTCCCGGGTCAGTTTCCCCAGGAAACAGTTTCAGAGGTGGCGAGAAGCATACAAGATGTTTATTAGGGTGCACTCTTGGGATCAGCCTGTGGAAGGGATTGGAGTGGAAGGGTTGACTCAGACAACCCAGGGGGAGTTCTGAAGATAGGGTGACCCTTCGGAGCTGTCCCACGCCAGGGAGAGGGGACTGGGTCATTCAGCTGTGGCTGCCATGGGAAAGGGTGGGATAAGATGTTGGGGAAGGCAGCTCCCCTGGACTGAGGTCACTCTCAGCACCTGAGGGCAATCGGCCAGCAGCGCATCCAGCAGAACCTCAGTTCCTGGAGGGTTCCTGGCAGCGCCTCTCACCACCCGTGGCATGCTGGTGTGATTGAAGGACAGCGACAGAAAACAGGCTGAGAGAGGCATCCAGGCGCCAGGTTGTACAAGGGGAAGAGTGAAGACAGGGAATATATAAAATGCAGTCGCTTTGCTAAAACTATTAACTTACGAAGGTTGAAGTATGAGGAAACAACCCTATTCTTGTTCTAACTAGCCTGGGAACTTAAACTTTTTTAAATTAAAAAAATGTTTTCAATTACAGTTGGAATGCAATATTACATTAGTTTTAGGTGTACAACATAGTGATTAGACATTTATAGAATTACCAAGTGATCATCCCAATAAACTCAGTTCCCATCTGACACCACACATAGTTACTACAATATCATTGACAATATTCCCTGTGCTGTATTTTACATCCCGTGACTGTTTTTATGACCAGCGACCATCAGTTTGTTCTCAGTGTCTATCAGTTTGTTTCTGTCTTGTTTGTTTACTTTGTTTTGTAGATTCCACCTCTAGGTATTTATCTAAAGAGATCTAAAACACTCATCTGAAAAGCTGTATACCTCTGTGTTCACGGCATCATTCCTTACAACACCAAGATACGGAAGCAACCTGCATATCTGTGGACAAGCAACTGGAGGAAGAGGAAATAGTAGATATATGCAATGGAATACGACTCGGTCATAAAAAAGAATGAAATCTGGCCGTCTGCAGCAACACAGATGGACCTACAGGGTATTGTGCTAAGTGAAGTCAATCAGGCAGAGGAAGTTAAATTTTTGAGCTTTTCCCTCTTGCATCAATGCAGTGTTTCAACACACACTAGACCTCCAGATACCCCTCTAATTACCCCGTGAAGGACTCACGTATGCAAACCACCTGGTGTCCGTGATCCAGGCCACCAGACATGACCAGACCTCCTGGCACCCACCTTCCAGACTGCCCGACTTCTGACTGAAAGCCCCCCTGGGTCAATGCCAAGGCTAAGACTGCAGGACTGATCATTCTCAAGAATCTACTTTTTACTGTAAGAACTCTTAACTTTTCTTTCTTCTTTAGAACACTTCTGGTTTTTTTGCCAAGCTGTGTTCCCAGTTTGCAAACTCTTAAGACTCTTGAATAAATCTGTATCATTTATTTCTAGTCAAAGCCTCCAAACTCTTTCTCAGTTGTTTCCACATAGGCCTTGATAAAGACGTGGCCTTTCATAGGCCTTTCATTCCATCTGAGGTGGGAAGTCGACGGTTTTGAGAAAGGCATGCTAAGCTCTAACTTTTGTTTTAATCTGATCGCTCTGGCAGATAAATGGAATAGACTATACCTGAGGAAGGTGGGAAGTGGGAAGAGTTGTTAGGAGATATTTGCAATAAAGAGGTTATGATGGTTTGAAGCAGACAGTACTGTTGGTGATTGTGAAAAGTGGTTGGATTCTGAATATTTTTGAAAGTAGAGCCAGTGGGATTTGCTGATGAATTCACTAGATGTGGGGTGTGAGAGAAAGGAAAAACAGGGATGACTCCAGGGTCCCTCCGGAGTAACTAAAGGGGTGGAGTCACCATTTGCTGGCATGGAGAAACCTGTGTGTATTAGTTTCCTGTTGCTGCTGTAACAAATTACCACAAACTTAGTGACTTTAAATAACATGAATTTACCATATTCTCTATGGTTCTGTAGGTCAGAAGTCTAAAGTTAAGGTGCTGTCAGGGTTATGTTTCTTCTGTAGGTGTCAGGGGAGAATCCGTTTCCTTTCCAGCTTGTAGAGGTGGCCTGCCTTCCTTGGCTCATGGACCTTTCCTCCATCTCCAAAGCGCATCATTCCAATTTCTGCTTCTGTTGTCACATCTCCTTTTTCTTGCTCTGACTCTGATCCTCCTGCCTCCACTGTAGAAGGACCTTTGTGATTACATTGGGCCCACCCAAGGTAATCTCCCCATCTTAAGATCCTTAACTGAATCACAACTGCCAAGTCCCTTTTGCCATGTAAGGAACATATTCACAGGTTCTGGGGTGGAGGGCATGGGCATATTTGGCAGGCTGTGGGAGGAGCCAGTTTTGCAAGGTGGAATCAGAGCTCAGTTGTAGACATGTTAAATTTGAGAGATCTTGTTAACTATCCCAAGTCAGCAGTTGGATAAATAAACCTGGAGTTCAGAGGAGAAGTCCCAATTGAAATAGGAACTTGGTGGTAGTTGTCACGATATATTTAAAGCCACACGAGCTAAAATATCACCTAGAGAGCAAATGCAGAGGGAAGAGAGAAGTCTGAGGATTGAGTCTCAGAAAATTCCAGTGGCTGGGGGTTGGGGAGATGAGGAGCAACCAGCAGGGAGTAACCAAGGCAGGAGGAGAGGCATGGGAGAGTGGTGGTCCACCAAGAAACGAAAGGGTCTCACAGTGGACACAATAATCAGCTCCTGAGAGGCCAAGTAAGATGAGGACTGAGCAGCACCCATAGATTTGCCTGGTGACTTTGACAAGAGCAGTTTCAGAGCAGTGGTGAGGTGAGAAGCTGTTTAAATTGGTTCCAAGAAATAATGGGAGGAAAGGAATTAGAGACAATTAGTATAAACAACTTTCTAAAGAGTTTTGCTGGAAAGAGCGCAAAGAAGCAAAGAAACGGGGCGGTGGCTGGTGTGGGTTTGGGATCAAGAGGCCTGTGAGCCAAGGGCCTTCCAAGGACAGCTCCAGTTCCAGAGTCTGAGCCGGGTGGAGACTCTGCGTGAGCATGAAGGAGGCACAACTGAAGGCTGGGGTTCCCGGCAGTGGAGCCAAGCAAATCTTGGTGTGATAAGTGGAGGGAGGGAACCAAGAGCAATATAGATGCGCCTCTTCATGCACAAGGAATGTCTTTCTACAGGTGCTGAGAAGTTGGCTGTGGATTGAGTTTTTTAAATTTTGATCATATTTTAACTGCAGCGGGGAAATTATTTAGAGGAAACTATGGTGACTTTTTTAATGTGAAAAAGTCTCTCCAAATATAACCATGTTATGAGAATTTTCGTGGATCAGTTATTCCAAAAACTGGGTACTCCTATAATTACACTTCTGGTTCTCTGCTACATCTAGAATGAAACTAAATATAACTACATATTTTCTTCAAAGAATGCTGAACTCAAACGGCATGTAGTTTTAAAAAGCTAAAGCATGGAACAGGAAGTTATTTTCCAGAGGTCACTGAATGAGCCTGGCCGCATCTGGCCAATGAAGCAAGAGAACAGGAATTTAGGTTGGCTGCCCTCACTGCCCACATCAAGAGCCTTAAGCAGTGGTTGTATGGCTTGGGGAGGGCTTTAAAAATTAAAAGACCAAGCCCCAGCTGAGTAGCTCAGGTGGTTAGGGTGTCATCCTGATATGCCAAGGTTGTGGATCAGATCCCCATCAGGGTACACACCTAGGATGCAGGTTCAATCATCAGTCAGGGTACACACAGGAGCCAATCAATCGATGTTTTTCTCTCGCATCAATGTTTCTCTCTCCCCCTTCCTCTCTGTCTCAAATCAACAAGTAAAATAGTAGAAAAAAATAAATAAAAGACCAGCATCTGATAATATAAACAGGATGCTGGAAAGCAGCATGGGGCCAGGGTGCAGAAGACAGCATGCCCGCAGGGTGGATGGGCTACCAGCTTTGGCTTGCACTAAGGAGAAGGTGCCCATCCTGTGCTTGGAGATGCAAGGCTGTAAAGTATCACCTTTCAAGTGACATGATGAGCGGGCCCTCTCAGGCCCTTTGACGTGGTGCTCCCTCTGCTTGGACTACTTGGCCCTTCCCTCCACCCCTGGCTGACTCTTAACTCATCTTTCAGGTCTCATCTGAAACATCACTTGGTAGGAAAGCCTTTTCTGAACCCCTCAGCCAGCCTCATTCCACCTAAATCCAGTTATGGGACCAATTGATTTGAAAGGTACAAAAATGCTTTGTGAGCCACGCCAACTGTGTGGACGCTAAAGCCCATGGTCATATAAGCTTCTGGGCCCTTCCAGGCCTCCTCTGCTTAAGGACCATAACATTTCTGCCCAAAGCAGTCTTGCTACAGAGGTCTGCAGAACCCGCCCCTGCCTTCCTCTGGTCTCTGCTACGCAGCAGCAGCAGCAGAATTGCTGAACACTCTTTATAAAATAGCAAGTCCACCCAGGCCATACCATGCCAACCCTCTTACCCTGCTTAACGGTTTGCCATAGTCTCTGATGATATTATTTGCTTCTTGGCCAACCTCCTCCTTGCCATGAGGGTAGGGAGTCTGTCTGGTTCACTGTTGTATTCCCAGAGCCTGAAAGAACGCATGGCAAGTTGTAGGTGCTTGATAACTCTGTGTTGAATGAGTGGGTGGATCAGTCAATGTCAGATGACAGGGAGGAAAGGCTGCCAAGGCACAGACCTGGCCCATCACATCCCAGCTCCAGGAAGCCCCAGGACCCCCAGGGCTCCAAACTAGGAGAAGCCTCCTGACTTGCTCCCACGTCCTTTTGCTTCCCTTTCTATCATACCACTGTAGCCACCTGGCCTCTTCATTTCCTGATTTTGGTGCACCTGCTGTGCGGGCTCTCTCATCTTGCACTGGCTCTGACTTCCTGGTTGCTCCAGGATTAATGCAAGTGCTCAGCAAACAGCCTGTTCACACACTGCAGTCTCCAGCTGCTCCCCTCCGCCTGAGCGGCCCGTTTGAGGCCAGCCCCGCCTGCTTTAAGAGACAGAGCTTCTCAGCAGCACCACATCCAGGTCCTGAAAAGATGTTCACCTGCTCGCTAGTTATGCTGGGGAAAATGTTTTAAGGAAACTTCTCACACTCCTGACTAAATAGTGATCACAAAAGACTTTCCTGCAGAAAAATATTCACTTATCATTGAGAAGCACTTTGGTTTTTCTGTTTATGGAGGTATAATTGACATACAATATTATATTAGTTTCACATACACAACATAATGATTCCCTATTTGTACATATTGCAAAATGATCACCACAATAGGTCTAGTTAACATCTGCTGCCGTATGTAGTTACAAATTACTTTTTCTTGTGATGAGAAGTACTTTGATTTGTGTAGAAGTTGCCCTTAGAACTTCCCATTGTCCATGGAGACCTTCCTGTGTGGGCTTTTAGGTGATGTATTTTCAAGAGTTTCTGACTACAACGCCAGCAGAGAATGAGCATTGGGAAGACTTCACAAGGACCCACATCGTGTACAGTTCCGAATATTTGACTGCACAGGGGAAGAAGGGTGGGCGAGAGAAGCAACCAGAGGCAGAGTGGCTCCTTCTGCGGCTGCGCCGCCAGCGCCGTCGGCTTCCCCTCCCCACAGCCCGGACGATCGTTCGAATGCTGTCACCCAGAAACAAAGCACGGGCACCCAACTTCCGTGGGCCTGCCGAATGTCCGCCGCACTTTTGTTCTCCCAACGACAGGCACGGCTAAGACACTTCAGACCCTGCTAGCCAAAGACTTTGCATCGTGTGGATCTGCGGTCCGAGGCGGCTTGCGGGGTGCCAGCGACCGCAGCCTGCCTTCGCTCGCGAAGACCACAGCCGCTGTTCGCTACCACTTTAGGGGCAGGGCTCCATCACAGCGCCCAGCTGCCACCAAACCACCCCTTGTTTACTTCCTCGGAGCAACGCCACCCACAGGTAGAAAACGAGGTGAGGACACCCTTGCAGCTCACGAGGCGTTAGGAAGTTTCACTCTTGCCCTTGTGGCTGCTGGGTCTTTACGCTGGCAGATGTCAGCGGCCTCCTTCCCAAGGCCTTCCATACAGTGCCCTTTAGTCGGCACTGGACTTTTCTCCAGGGCAGGCTCATCTGAGGACACAAAGTCTCTTTAATTATCGTCGTACATCTAGAACATTCTAGGCTTCCAGGATAAATATTTGTTGAATGAATGCACGAATGAAAATTTAAGGGTGGTCTTTGGGGACAGAGAGGGCTGAAACTCACCGGCTGAGAGGATTCAGGACATTTACAGGGCCCTTCTGTGCCTGAGTATCCCGTATGTAAGTGAGGGTGACAATAGCACTTGCTTCAAGGTCGTTTTGAGATTAAACGGGAATGGACAACAGACACTGGACACAGCATCTGGCACATGGTAAAATCTCAGTCCTTAATAATAATAATGTCCTTATTATTTCCTGTTTCGCTTTCAACCCTATTCTCCTCATATGGCCTCAAACTCCTGGATTAAAGTTCAGCAACCAAACTAGAGGAACTTTCTGTATGTCTGGGGCACTATGGTTCAATATTATATAATTATTCCTTTTCAGTTCCTGTGATGTAAAATGGGATTCAGCTAATATAGTTTTTCAGTATTAAAGTACTTTTGGGTTGAAAATGACGCCTTGCTTTTGAATTATTGCTACCTACTGACACATTCACAGCAATATATTAACAACTAATGATAGTACTTGTACTTGAGGAAGCGGTGTTAATGGCAGAATGGTAGAACGGCTAAGTGTGAACTGTAGGGTGAATATTTTTCTAAGGCATTTCGATTTAAAATGTGATCCTTGAACCAGCAGTATTGTGATCCCTTGGGGGTTTGTTAGAAATGCAGAGTCTCAGGCCCCACCAGACACACTGAATCAGGATCTGTACGTTAACAAGGTCCCCAGGTGATTCATATGCACTGTAGTTTAAGAAGCACTTGTGTAGGGGGCCACGAGATATTGGAATTGCCATTCAATCTGTACGTAAAACTCTTGTAAAAACTAAAGAGTACAGCCCTGGCTGCTGTGGCGCGGTGGATTGAGTGCTGGCCCATGAACCAAGGGATCACGGGTTCGATTCCCAGTCTCGGGCACATTGCAGGCCACGTCCCCAGTAGGGGGCGTGTGAGAGGCAACCACACATTGGCGTTTCTCTCCCTCTTTCTCCCTCCCCTCTCTAAAAATAAATAAATAAAATCTTTAAAAAAAAAGTACAGATGCATATAGTAAAACTTCTACAGGTAAACACACATTTCCCACTATTTCCGCTGCCTCTCCTCCCTGTCTGCTCTAAAACCCATCAAGCCCCTCCTTCTACACACACGTCCTGTCTGTGTGTGTAGAGGGAGGGGCTTGCCACACAAAAGCACACCTCCACCTACTATCAGTGGTGAATATTGGGAATGTATTTATCTATTTTTATATTTTTATGGTTCACTTGTGAAAAAAAGAAAGGAGCAACTAATCAATGTTTCTCTCTCACGCCAATGTTTCCCTCTCTCTCTCTTCCCTCCTCTCTCTCTCACATCAATAAAAACATATCCTAGGGTAAGGATTAAAAATATAAATAAATAATATAAGTCTGTTTATAATTGTCTCCAATTTTTATAATAAAGAAAATAAACTCAGTTATTAAATAAATCATCAGGACCATCCTCTCTGAGCTGGTCTAACTTAAAACAATTCTAACTCCTGCATATTTTACACATGTATTCTGACACGAGCGGGTCAGTCCTCCTCGCCCTGATGTCCATAGGGAAAACGGAAACAAAACCAGATTGGGCGCCACCATACTGCAATAACAAAGAGACGCTATTACACACTTCTTCGGGTTTTTGTGATGCCTGCAGAACTTGGAGGACAGGAGAGGGCTCACTGCTGTTCTGCACAGTAATAAGGGCACTCACAGTTCCTAAGAATAAACACAGGGCCATGCTCAGCGGAGGAACATTCCTTCCTAGACAGAGGATGCAACTGACCTGGGACCCCAAGGAACACTATCTCTGTAATGTATGTACTTCATAGGTAACATAAGGAACAAGCCATTCATAGCTCTTCTGGGTGGGAAAAGAAATTAAAATTAGGGGCTCATATCCAGCTTCTATCATGGGAGCTGTATTCATCAGAGTTCTCCAAAACAAACACAACCAATAGGAGATTATATTATAGACAGGGGTAGGCAAAAGTAGGTTTACAGTTGTGAGTACCAAACACAGTTTATTCTTTTTTATTATTTATTAATTATCATATTATTTTCCATGCAAATAACTCTGAACCTACTCTGTCCCACCCTGTAGATATATAAAGAGATTTATTATAAGGAATTGGTTCACAAAATCATGGAAGCCGAGAAGTCCCGAGACCTGCAGTCAGCAAGGTGTCAGCCATGGTGTGAGTCCCAGTCACAAAACTGGCAGGCTTGGGACCCTGTTTGAAGGGGAGGCAGAGGAAAAACTGATGTCCTAGCTCAAGGCAGTGAGACGGAAAGAGGTCCCTCTTACTGACAGAAAAAGTCAGCCTTTTTGTCCTGTTCAGGTGTTTCGCTGATTAGATGAGGTCCACCCATGTTGGGGAGGGCAATCTGCTTTGTGCAGTATACTGAGTTAAATGTTAATCTCATCTGCAAACACCTCACAGACACACACAGAGTAACGTTTGACCAAATGTCTAGACACCCTGTGGTCCAGGCAAGTCGACACATAAAATTAACCATCACAGGAGCACAGGTGAAGCAAAGAAGCATGTCAACGTCAAAGCCACTGCTTGAATGTTTGGGATGACAAGGAATCTAAGAAGAAAATTTATTTTTGTAAAAAGAAGTATGACTGTCTGCCTGAGGACTTTCAATGGCTGCAGGAGCACGTGCCATCCGCACGCTGGGAGGGCTGGAGTGTAGGGAGCTACTCCTCTGGCAGCAGCAGTCCTCTGCCAGTGATGGTTGGGAATTGGTAAAGAAATCTCCCACTTTCCTGGCCCCTCCTATCGCAAGGCCAATGTACATTCCGTACCATCTTTCAGAGGAGCTTAGTGAAATAGGATCCCAGTTACCCAATGGTAAACTCCTCCTCATGAATGTTCCTATTCTATTTCTTTTCTTATCTTACTTTCCCACTTCCCTACTGAAGCTGAGATCACCTCCAAAATAAACTACATGCACTCAAATCAGGTCTCAGGGTCTGTTTCTGGGGGAATCTGGTCTAAGATAAGAGGATAAACTGTGCTTAACTCATAAATTCAATGCTATT
Organism: Macrotus californicus; assembly: GCA_007922815.1. NCBI lineage: Eukaryota > Metazoa > Chordata > Mammalia > Chiroptera > Phyllostomidae > Macrotus > Macrotus californicus. Next base: position 46,970 of record VMDR010002398.1, read on the forward strand.
AATACATGGGTTTAAGGCTGGAATTCAGCCCTGGCTGGTGTGGCTCCGTGGATTGAATGCTGGACTGCAAACCATAAGGTCGTTGGTTTGATTCCCAGTCAGGGCACATACCTGGCTTGTGGGCCAGGTCCCCAGATGGGGGCATACTAGAGTCAGCCAATCAATGTTTCTCTTTCTCCCTTCCCCTTTCCCTAAAAATAAATAAAATCTTTTTTAAAAAAAGAAAATGTTGGAATTCACACTACATGGTCCTCCAAAAATCCATACTTGAACATTTTTTTTAATCCTTACCCAAGGATATGTTTATTGATTTTAAAGAGAGGGGAAGGGAGAGAGAGAGACAGACAGAGGGAGAGAAAGATGGATGGATGTGAGAAACATCAGTTAGCTGTCTTCCGTACACGCCCTGACTGGGGGTCAAACCCACAACCTAGGTATGTGCCCTGACTGGGAATTGAAGCCACAACCTTTTGGTGTATGGGACAACGCTCCAATTAACTGAGCCACCAGGCCAGGGCTAAAATGTTTGTTTAAGGTAAGTCAGGGTAGTAAATTATGGCTGGGAAAAATAAAGACAAATCTCCTCTAAAAAGCACATTTTAAATTTAGCCCTCCAAGAATTATCAGAGATATTTCCAAGGAATAACAGTTTTGTAATAAAAATATCTCAGAACACACAAGCACCCTGGCTGGTGTGGCTCAGTTGGTTGGAGCATCGTCCCATACAACAAAAGTCTGCATATTCAATTCCCCGTCAGAGTGCATGCCTGGGTTGTTGGTTTGGTCCAAGAAATTGACAAAGTCATTCTAACATCTATATGGAATTAAAAAGCACATAGAAAAGTCAAGAATTTTTGAAAAAGAAGAACAAAGTTGGAAGAATTGCAGTCACTGACTTCAGTTCTAACTATAAAGCTATGGTAATTAAGACAGTGTTGTACTGACATAGGAACAGATGTATAGGTTAATGGGATACAGGAGAGAGAGCAGAGATAGATCTTCTCAGATGTAGTCAATTGATTTTTGACCAAGTGCCGAGGTAATTCATTGAGATAAGGATATCTTTACAACAAAATGTGCTGGAACAATTGGATATCCAGATGGAAAAATGAGTCTGAATTTGTACCTCACACCATATCCTAAAAGTACTTGAAATAATAAGAGACCTACACCTAAAAGCTAATACTGTAATACTTCAGGAGGAGAAGACAGAAAAAAGTGTTCACAGTCTTCGGTCAGGCGAAGATTATTTAGAGGGGACACAAAACATAAGAAAAAGAAAAAATAGATAAATTTTAACTTCTGATATTCATATACATCTGACAAAAGACTTGTATCCAGATATATAAACAGCACTTACAAATCAATAACAATAAGACAAAAACCCAATTTTAAAAAATGAGTAAAAGATTTAAGCAAACATTTTACAAAAGAAGATATGCATTTGACCAATAAGCACATAAAAAATACACATCATTTTTTATTCATCAGAGAAATGCAAATTAAAACCACAAGATACCACTACATAGCCACTAGAATGTGTAAAATCTTAAATACTGACAACACCACCAAGTGTTGGCAAGGATGTAGAGCAATAAAACTCAAATACTGCCAGTGGAGGTACAAAATGGAATAACCATGTTGGAAAACAGTTTGGTGATTTCTTATAAAGTTAACCTAACCATATGACCCAGCAAGCCTACTCCTAGTTTCTACCCAAGAGAAATGAAAACATATATCCACACAACAACTTGTACATGATTGTTTATCGAAGTTTTTTTTCATAATAACAAAAACAATACAAAATTGAAAATTACCAAAATGTCTATCAACAAGTGAATAGATAAACAATTTTTTGTATAGCCATGTAATGGAATACTATTCAGCAATAAAAAGGAACAAATTACTGGTACTGTATATACAACATGGGTGAAACTCAAAACCATTAAACTGGGTGAAAGAAGCCAAACACCAGAGTATATAATATATGATCACCTTTTTAAACTTATTATTTATTGATTTTTAGAGAGAGAAAGAGAAGATGGGAGGGAGAGAGAGAAAGAGAGACACAGAGAGAGAGAGAGAGGGGTTGGAGGAGAGAGAGAAAGAGAAACATTAATTTGTTGTTTCACTTATTTATACATTCATTGGTTGTTTCTTGTATGTACCTTGACCAGGGATGGAACTCACAACATTCTAAACAACTGAGCTACCTAGCCAGGGCTATATGATCACATTTTTATGAAATTCTAGAAGAGAGGAAAATAATTTATAATAACAGAAACAGTATCAGTCTCATACACAAAGTTTTTTAAAAGGCAAAGTACTTCCAGTCAAGGTGTAAGCGTAGTTAAACACAGCTCACCTCCTCGCACAACCACAGCAAAAGTTACAACTGGACTACCAAACAACTATCATCCAGAATAGTCAGAAAATTGAGCTGTACGGAAGTCAACAACCAAGGAATTAAAGAAGTCACATTCATCCAGATGGGTAGGAGAAGCAGAGACACGGAGACATGTGGAGAGGCATGGAGATGTGGAATAGGTGGTCCCACACCAATGTGTGGTGGGTAAAAATTGGGAGGGATACCTTGGGAGTGAGGGATACCAGGCCCACACCGGAACACCCAGCACAGGGTTCCAGTGCCAGGAACATAAGTCCTCATAACTTCTGGCTATAAAAACCAGTGGAGGTTTGGGTGGCGGAAGAAATTCTCTGGCAGAATTCTCAGGAGTTTCCTCTCAAAAGGCCTGCAACAGACTTAAGACTTAGGCAGACTCACTCCCTCTGGGCTCCAGCCGGGAGAAATTGAAGAGTCTGGCATCAAGGTGAGTGCTAAGGGACATCTTCCTCCTGGACAAAAGTCCAGAGGTCAGGTATCAGCATTGTCCCCTTTCTGAGCCCTCCCCCACACAGAGCCACAGAATGATGACAACATATTGGACACTCCATTAACCTGGTTCACACAGGTTGCTCTGCCCCAGTGATTACTTAAAGCTCCACCCCATCCAACTTACCAGTGCACTTTTCTGCAATAGGCCACCCTACTAAGACAGGGAGTCAAAGCAGCTCTACCTAATACATAGAAACAAACACAGGGAGGCTGACAAAATGAGGAGACAAAAAAACACGGTCCAAATGAAAAACCAAAACAAAACTCCAGAAAAAGAATGAAACAAAATGAAGATAAACAATCTATCAAACGCAGAGTTCAAAACATTGGGTATTAGGATGTTCAAGGAACTCATTGGGTACTTCAACATTATAAAAGAGTCCCAGGTAGAAATGAAGGTTACACTGAGTGAAATAAAGAAAAACTTACAGGGAATCAATAGTGGAGTGAATGAAGCCAAGAATCAAATCAATGATTTGGAACATAAGGGGAAAAAAACATTCAATCAGAAAAGCAAGAAGAAAAAAGAATCCAACAGTACAAGGATAGGCTAAGGAGTCCCTGGGACATCTTCATATGTACCAACATCTGAATCATAGGGATGCCAGGGGGAGAAGAGAAAGAGTAAGAAATGGAAAACTTATTTAAAAAAAAAAAAAAGAAAGAGAACTTCCCTAATTTGGTAAAGGAAATAGACATACAAGTCTAGGAAGCACAGAGAATCCCAAAGAAGATGGACCCAAAGAGGAACACACCAAGACACATCATAATTAAACTGCCAGAGGTTAAAGATAAAGAGAGAGTCTTATAAGGCAGCAAGAGAAAAGCAGAGTTACCTACAAAGGAGTTCCCATAAGACCATCAGCTGATTTCTCAAAAGAAACTTTGCAGGCAAGAAGGGACTGGCAAGAAATATTCAAAGTGATGAAAAGCAAGGACCTACAACCTAGATTACTCTATCCAGCAAAGCTATCAATTAGAATGGAAGGGCAGATAAAGTGTTTCCCACACAAGGTAAACCTACAGGAGTTCATCATCATCAAGCCATTATTATGTGAAATGTTGAAGGGATTTGTTTAAGAAAAAGAAGAATTTCAAAATTATGAACATTAAAATGGTAATAAATTCACAACTATCAACAATTGAATATAAAAAACAAACTGAGCAAGAACCAAAACAACCAAGAACCAAGCAGAACCAAAACAAAATCATAGACATGGAGATCATCTGGAGGGCTATCAGCTGGGAGGAGGAAAGGAGAAGAATGAGGGAAAAGGTACAGAGAATAAGAAGCATAAATGGTAGGTACAGAATAGACAGGGGGAGGTTAAGAACAGTGAAGGAAATGGAGAAGCCAAAGAACTTAAATGTATGACCCATGGGCATGAACTAAGGTGGGGGACTGCCAGAGGGAATAGGGGTACCAGGTGAAGGGGGTTCAAATGGGAAAAATTGGGACAACTGTAATAGCATAATCAACAAAATATATTAAAAAAATAAATAAAAACATAGCTCAAAGACAAAAAAAAAGGCAAAATAAAACCACAGTGAGGTATGGTTTTTTTCTTTTGACCTGCAGGATAGCAAAAATGCAAATCTAGGTCAGAGATTATGGGTGGAGTTTGGAGATTGACTGCAAAGGACCATCATAGACTATTTTGTCATGGCAGAAATGCTCTATCTTTTGATTATGGTGGTATATATTTATCAAACTACAGCAAAATACACACTTCACATAAGGACTTCATTGTGAGCAAATTATACATTTGTCAAACTACAACAAAATATACACTTTAAATAAGGATTTTATTGTGTGTAAATTATTACCTCAACCAGGGGAATGGGGAGTTATTGTTTAATGAGAGCAGAGTTTCAGTTGGGGAGGGTGAAAAAGTTCTTCTTCATGGTGATGATGGGTGGTACTTAATGTGAATTTTTGAAAGAGCAATGTAAATGTATTTAAAGCCATAGAACTGTACACTTAACATGGTTAAAATGCTGAATTTTGTATTGTGTGTATTCACCAAACAAAAAAGTACACCTCAATAATGTTGTTTTCACAAAAATGAAAGAGGGTTTCCAAAATAGAAGTCTGAAAAAGAATGAAACACAATGTCTAGAAGAAATATACAATGTTTAGAAACGTGTACAGAGGATGTACTAGATACTAGCGATATATTCGATGCTGTTGGGCTGTCCCAGAAGATAAAAATGGCCACCAAAGAACACGAAAAGAATTGGAACTAAGAGCCAGAGTTCTAGCTCCCGCACGGCTTGCTGTGCGGTCTGGTCACGTCGCATTCCCTCTTCAGCTGCCTCTCCAGTAACATGTCAGTGATGAACTGCCTTGCACCCAAGGTCTCTCCCACTTCTAACATTTTCTGGTTTTATGTCCATTAGGGACTCACTTCCTAACAGATAAGAGATTGGAAAAGGGAATCCATAGCCTAGGTAAGGAAGACCTAAAGTGGGCTTTAAAGACATGAACAATATTCACATTCATAATAACTATTTGTCTTAATGGAGTCACGCCAATTTTTTCCCAATTAACTTTCACTAAGCACTCATGTTTTGTGTCCAGGCTTTCTCCTTCCCTTTCCTCTGCTCCCCTCCTTTTCTCTCCTCATCCCTCTCTTCCTCCCTTTTTCTGTGTTCCTCCTTCACTTTCTCTGTTTTTTTTTCTTTCTTGTGACTCAAAAGCCTGTATATCAACATTCCCCCAAACCTGCTCCACCGAAGGTCACAGTGAACTACTTCCTTGTTGCCTGTTCCAAAGCACTCTTAAATATGCATCTCACCTGAACGTTTCTCCAAAGTCAACACCATTAAACCCTCCAATCTAACAGAACTTGCAGCCCTTCACTTCTGAGATGCCAGTCTGTCTGTCCAAGCCTCCTCCTGGACTGCAGTGTCTCAGCTTCTTCCTTTTCTCTTCAGCCCTTCCAGGAATCAGAAACCGATAGAATATAGTTAAGCCCTACGGGCCCTATGGGCCCCATGGCATCTTCTTCGTTTTTGCTTCTTTGTGTGTTGTTGTTGTTGTTGTTTTAAGCCATTTCAAATGTAAAAGTCATTCTTAGATGAGAGATTCTGTTCTGTGTGGTTTTCCCTTGTCAATGTACCGGTTCTTCCTGGGCCATTCCACCCAAGGCTGTCACTCCAATACCCACCTGTATCCCAACAGCCTAAATAATTAGTAATGTCCTTTAAGTTCCATCGTCCCCTGAGTGGGCCATTAAGGATGTCCCACTTTATGCGTTCTAGGAAAATTGTTGTTGTGCAAAAGAAAAGGGACAAAGTACATGAACAGATGATTTATAAAATAAAAAAAGTCATTGGCTTTTAAGCATATTAAAAATCTTAGCTTCATACATGATAAAAGAAAGGCAAAGTAAAAAACCACAATGAGACGTGATTTTTTTGACCTGGCAGAATAACAAAAATGAAAGAGTGATCACTAGGGGTTGATGAAGTATTGGAGAAATAAGCATCATCCTCTGGGTGGACAGTTTAATAATATTGATCAAAATATAAAATGTACATATCTTTAGACCCAGAAGGTTCATTTATAGATAATTATATGAGAAAGGCAGAATGGAGAACACAAGTGTGGCATGTTGCTACTTATATTAATAAGGCATGGGGAGAATACAAAGACAATAGACTGTTAAGAGTGGTTAGGGTGGGGCAAAAACTAGAGTGCTGGGAGTCAAGGGTGGGGAGACACTTATTTTTTCACTGTGTATTTCTTGTATTGTTAGAATACTTTTATCTTATGCACACTGTGTTTTTACCAAAATATTAACATTAATAAGTGAATTGAAAAAATAGATATATAATAGATAGATGATAGGAAGGAGAACCTTATAAACAAAAAAGAAAGGGATAATTGAGACAGAAGGGACCATAAAAGTCTAATGCAACACCATTGGCTGATGGAGAAACAGAGCCCAGAGGACCTCTGCGACTTGCCTAAGATTGCACTGTTACTGGCCAAGCTGGAACTTGAGTCCAGGCCTCCTAATTCTCAGTCCAGTACCTGTCCCTCTACAAAAATTAAATTAAGTCTCTTAGATGAAACCTTGATGCAAGAAGTTCATCTACATATTTTAACTTGAGAAGCAAATGAAGGCATTTACAAACTTGAACATTTGCAATGTATTTTCTTTTCTTTAAGGAAGGTCCATTCTTGTATTTTAAAATTACCAAAGTATTAGATGCTTTGGTGTCTAGAAAAATGGTAGAAAATTTAAATAATGCAGAAGTGTATTATAGTGTTATTTCTTCAACAAACATTCCAGCCCTCCCTCATGTTAATTGACTTTCATGGGACCTATCATATGGGATATGTGACTTTTTTAGAATGTATAGGTCCAAGCCCATCAGCACTTGCCTTTCTCCTGGCCACAGGGGTTCATTCAGGGTTGGTTCAATAAGTATTGAATCTGAAAACTTTTGATGACAATTATTAGACACAAACATGTCTCTGCTTTTGGACACCATGGGGGTGCATATGTGGAGCCTGGAGCTGATGCAATTTTTTTTACTACCAAGAAGGAATCTTACCTAAGAATTCAATGGACACTAATTTCTCAACAGAAACATGTCAGGTCAGAAGGGGTTAGCATGAACTATTCAAAGTGATGAAAAGCAAGGACCTGCGACAAAGACTACTCTACCCAGCAAAGCTATCATTTTAAAATGAAGGAGAAATAAAGAGCCTCCCAGACAAGAAAAAGCTAAAGGAGTCCATCACCACCCAACCAGTATTACAAGAAATGTTAAAGGGACTCCTAGAAGAAGAAGGAGGAGGAGAAGAAGCAACATAAATATGTATCATAAAATGGCAATAAATACATACCTGTCAATATTCACTTTAAATATAAATGAAGAAATGCTCCAATCAAAAGACAGAGGGTAGCTGAATGGATAAGAAAACAAGACCCACGTGTATATTGTCTACAAGAGACACACTTCAGATCAAAAGACCCACAGAGCCTAAAAGTAAAAAGATGGCAGAAGATATTTCATGCAAATGGAACTGAAAAAAAAAGGATAGGGCAGTAATACTTATATACAACGAAATAGACTTTAAAACAAAGGCTATAATAAGAGACATAGGAGAACATTACATAATGATAAAGGGATCAATCCAAAAAGAGGATATAACCCTTATAACATTTATGCTATAGGAGCACTTAAATGTATAAAGCAAATTTTGATGGTCATAAAGGGAGATATCAACAGCCATACAGTCATAGTAGGGGACTTTAACACCCCATTGAGATAAATGGATGGATGTTCCAGACAGGAAATCAACACAGAAACAGCGGCCTTAAATGACACACTAAGCCAGATAAATTTAATTGATATTTTCAGAGTATTTCACTCCAAAGCAGAATATATACTCTTTTCAAGGACAGATGGAACATTTTCCAGGATAGACCACATGTTAGGCCACGAAACAAGTCTCAATAAATTTAAGAAGACTGAATTCGCGTCAAGCATTTTCTCCAACAACAATGGCCAAAAATTAGAAATCAAGTACAGAAGAAAAATAAACTGGAAAACACACACAAACGTGCAGGCTAAAGAACATGTTGCTAAATAATGAGTGGGTTAAAATGAGGTCAAGGAAGACATCAGAAGATACCTGGAGACAAATAAAATGAAAACACAATAACTCAAAGTCTGTGGGACACAGAGGGAGGAGCCCTAAGAGGGAAATTCACGGGACTACCTGAAAAAAAACTAAGAAAAGTCTCAGATAGACAATGTTGCCTTACACCTAAAGGAACTAGAAAAAGAACAACAAACAGAGCCCAAAGTGAGTAGAAGGAAGGGAGTAACAAAAACCAGAGCAGAAATAAACAAAATAGAATCTAAAACACACACACAAAAAAAATCAATGAAACCAAGACCTTGTTCTTTGAAAAGATAAAACAAAATTGATACAGCTTTATCCAAACTCACAAAGAGAAAAAGAGGACAAATAAACAAAATCAGCAATGAGAGAGAAATAACAACTGACACCACAGACGTACAAAGGAGTATAAGAAAATATTATTATGAACAACTGTATGGCAACAAATAGGACCATCTGGAAGAAGTGGATAAACTCCTCAAAACATACAATCTTCCAGAACTGAATCAAGAAGAAACAGAAAAGTTGAACAGACCAATTGCAAACAACAAAATCGAAGCAATACTCAAAACTCCCAACAAACAAAACTCCTAGACCAGATGGCTTCACAGGTGAATTGTACCAAACATTCAAAGAAAGACTAAAACTTGTCCTTTTCAAATTATTCCAAAAAATTCAAGAGGGAAGACTCCCAAGTTTGTTTTATGAGGCGAGCATTATCCTAATTCCAAAACCAGACAGCCATTACAAAGGAAGAAAATGAGAGGCCAATATCCCTGATGAACATAGATGCAGAAACCCTCAACAAAATACCAGTAAACCAAATTCATCAATACATTAAAAAGATCATACACCATGATCAAGTTACATTTATTCCCAGGATGTAAGTTTGGTACAATATCCACACCACATAAACAAAATAAAGGATAAAAATCATACGATTACATCAATAAATGCAGAAAAAGCAATTGACAAAATTCGGTACCCATTTATGATAAAAACTCTCAGCGAAGTGGATATAGAAGGAACATACCTCCACACAATGAAAGGCCATATATCACAAACCCACAGGTAACATCACACTCAAAACTAAAAGTGTTTTCCTTAAGATCAGGAACAAGACAAGGATGTCCATCTTTCTTATTCAATATAGTGCTGGAAGTCCCAGTCACAGCAATGACAACAAGAAGAAATAAAATGCATCCAGATTGGAAAGAAAGAAGTAAAACTATCCTTATCTGTATAGGACATGATACTGTATATAGAGAACCCTAAAGATTCCACCAAAAATCTACTAGAACACATAAAGGATTTCAGTAAAATAGCAGGATACAAAATAAACATTTAGAAATCAGTTGCATTTTTATACACCAATAATAAACTATCAGAAAGGTACACTAAGAAAACAATCCCATTTATAATTGCACCAAAAAAAATACCTAGGAATAAATTTAACCGAGGATGGAAAGGATCCGTACTCAAAAAATTGTAAGACACCGAGGAAACAAACTGAAGAAGATATAGACAAATGGAAGCATGTACCATGCTCATGGATAGAAAAAACCAACATCATTAAAATGCCCATGCTACCCAAAGCAATTTATAGATTCAATGCAATTCCTATCAAGATACCAATGGTGTCTCCGGGACCAGTGTGGCTCAGCTGCTTGGGTGTTGCCATGCAAAGCAAAAGGTCAGGGGTTCAATTCCCATCAGGGCCCATGCCTGGGTTGCAGGTTCTGTCCCAGTCAGGGTACATAGGAGAGACAACAAATCAATGTTTCTCTCTCACATCTTTGCTTCTCTCCCCCTTTTTCTCCCTCCCTTCCCCTCTGCCTAAAAATAAATAAATAAAATCTTACAATAAAAGGTACCAACGGTGTATTTCACAGAACTAGAAAAAATAATCCTAAAAGTTATATGAAACTACAAAAGACTCCAACTAGCCACCGCAATCTTGAGAAAGAAGGACAAAATTGGAAGTATCATGCTACCTGATATCAAACTATACTGTAAGAATATAGCAATCAAAACAGCATGGTGCTGGCATAAAAACAGACACATAAATCAACAGAACAGAATAGAGAGCCCAGAAATAAACCCACATCTATATGGTGAATTAATATATGATAAAGGAGGCAAGAACATACAATAGGTTAAAGGCAGTCTATTCAATAAATGATTTTGGGAAAATTGGACAGATAATGCAAAAAATGAAACTAGACCACCTTCTTACATCACATACAAAAATAAACTCAAAAATGGATTAAACTCTTAGATGTAAGATTCAGAACCATAAAATTCCAAAAAGAAAACATGGATAGTAAAATCTCTGATATTTCTCTCAGCAATATTTTTTTCTGACATATCTCCTAGAGCAAGTGAAACAAAAGAAAAAATAAGCAAATGGGACTACATCAAACTAAAAAGACTTTGCACAGCAATGGAAACCATCAGTAAAACAAAAAGGCAACCTATTGAATGGAAGAAGAAATTTGCCAATAATACGTCTGATAACCAAAAATTACAAAGAACTCATAAAACTCAACTCCGAGAAACAAACAATCCAGTTTAAAAAGCAGCAGAGGACCTGAAGAGACATTTCTCCAAAAAAGACATACAGATGGTCAGTAGACATTTGAAAAGATGCTCAACATCAATCATCAGAGAAATACAAATGAAAACTACAATGAAAGATCACCTAACATCTGTCAGAGTGGCTATCATCAATAAATCAACAAAAAACAAGTGCCGACAAGGATGTGGAGAAAGGGGAACCCTTTGGCACCATTGGTGGGAAGGCAGATTGATGCAGTCACTGTGGAAAGCAATATGGAAAGTCCTCAAAGAATTAAAAATGGCCTGGCTGGTGTGGCTCAGTTGGTTGGAGCATTGCCCTGTAACCAAAAGGTTTTGGGTTCGATTCTCAGTCAGGACACATACCTAGGTTGCAGGTTTGATCCCTGTTCCAGGAGCGTTTGACCCTGGTCCAGACTCGTATGGGAGGCAACTGATGGATATTTCTCTCTCACATCAATGTTTCTCTCTCTTCCTCTCTCCTTTCCTCTCTCTCCAAAGTGTCCTTAGATGAGAATTCAAAAGAAAAAGTTAAAAAATTAAAACTGGAACTGCCTTATGACTCAGTGATTCCACTTCTGGGAATATATCCGAAGAAACCCAAAACACTAATTTGAAATAATTTATGTACTCCTATGTTCTCTGCAGTGTTATTTACAATCACCAAGATATGGAAGCAGCCCAGCTGCCCATCAATAAATGAGTGGATAAAAAAGTGGTAGTACATACATACAATGGACTATTCCTTGGCCATAAACAAATGAAATCTTACTAGTATTTGCAACAGCATAGATGAACCTAGAGGGTATTATGCTCAGTGAAATAAGTCAGCCAGAGAAGGACAAATACCATATGATCTCACTTGTATGTGAACTCTAAAGAGCAAAATTAAGGAACAAAGAAGATAGAAACAGATTCATAGATACAGAGAATAGACTGATCATTGCCAGAGGGGCGGGGGGAGAGGGAGCTAGGTGAAAAAGGTGAATGGGTTAAGAACTACAAATTGGCAGTCCCAAAATAGTCCTGGGGCTGGAAAGCACAGCACAGGTAATCCAGTCAATAATCTTGTAATAACTGTGTGTGGTGCCAGGTGAATGCTTGAAATTCTATAGGGACCGCTTTGTAAAGATTTTAATTGTCTAACCACTCTGCTGTACACCTGAAATTAATACAGAATAATATTAAATGTAAACTGTCATCGAAAAATAAAATTTAAAAAGACGTTCAGCTGGCTCAAGAGAAAGCAGAGAAGAGAGATGGAAAGAAACCAACGTGTCGAAGACATTCTTAAGTTGCCAAATCACAGCAGTTCCTGGCATTGTCAAATTGCCAGATCACAGCAGACCTCGAACCTTCCAGTTCTGAGAGCAAAAGCTCCCCTTTTGTACTTAAGCTCATTTGAGTTAAGCCTTTCACTGCTTACGAGATGAACAGACCAAAACGATACATATTTAAAGTAAAGATGTGAGCGTCTCCCCGCTTCCACACCAAAGCCATAACTACCGCACGCCATTTGGTGTCTGCCCTTTATTACATCCACACATGTATAGCTCTTGGGTTTTTTTAACAATCATCATTTACACCACTCCTGATTTTTACAGCTTGCTTTTTTCCTACTTAGTTACACGGCATGGGTAGTTTCCCCACAGGACAGACAAAGCATTCATTGCTGCATGGTATCCCATGGTTCGCTTGTAACTTACTCATCAAACCCCTTTCTAATTTTAGAATTTAGATGTAATCTCTGTATTATGGTGATGCTGTGTGTGTGCGCACGTGCATCCGCATACACCTGTGTGAGACACGTTAAAGGGAGTGATAGTATTTGTGAGCCCTGGAATCAGACTGCCTGGATTTAAATCCTGGCCTCACTAATTACTAGCTGTGAAAACTGAACTTCCCTAAGCCTCAGTTTCTCCTTCTGGAAAACGGAGGTAATTACAGGCCCGCAGTCAACAGGCCACCTCACGAAGGAAACGAATCGGTCCATGTACAGCACCTGGCATAGGACAGACACATGGTTAGTGTTGGTCTAGGAGTCATTGAGACCAATGTCTGGAATTGGACTTTCTGGGTACAAGCATGTTCACCCTTTAAATATTGATAGATGCTGCCAAGTGCCCTCCAGAAGTAAACCGAGGTACACTTTCCCCTGGAGAGCCCTTTGCTTCCCGCCTTTACCCACACTGGGTTTTTGACAATCCAGTAGGCAGAGCAGTTACTCACCGCTGTTTTCATGAGCAGCGCTTGGGTGCTGGCAAGCACTTTGAGGGGCTGCAAGCCGTCGTGTTGCTAACCCATGAACTACTTGTTCCTCTTCTTTGCCCCTTTTCCTTTTGAGTTTTGAGTTCTTCCTCTCTGGTTATTTGTGTACATTTAGGATACTAAACCTGAATCTAGTATACATGATGTAAATATTTTATTCTAGCCTGTCATATGTTTTTTAACTTTTTTAAATGTCTTTTGGTTTTTAGAAGTTTATATTTTTTAATATAATTAAATCTGTCCATTTTTTTTTCTTGTGGCTTCTGAATTGTGCCTTTTTAAAAAGGATAGTTTCTGATGTACATTTGGCTTTTCTCTTCAGAGCAGGGCTGCTCCTGGATTTGGGACAGATCATGGGTTTGCTTTTTTTTTTTTCCTGGAATAGTCTGGGCCTCCTGGATATTATGATAGACTATTAACTTAGAGGTCTGAAAAAGGCTTATAGTGCCCAACCTCGGGTCTTGGAACTGTATGTACAGCGCCTCCTCCTGGGCCCCACAGAACACCCAACCTACAGTAGAACAGGCCTCCTGAGCTGAGGGGAGGGTTGGGTGGGTCTCTGGCGCTCAGTTTAGTATTCATTGAGTGTGGTTTTTGGCATGGGATACAGGAAAAGTTTAGGATATAGAAATGATACAGTTTCTGTCCTGAAGGTGTTTGGAGAAAACTGACACAGAAACAGATTATTTCAGGTTTTCTCCTATGCATGATTAACAGTTTACTCTATCTTCATAAAACATTTAAATATAGGTAATGATGTTGAACAGGTTACTTCATTTAGCAGTACAGAATTCTACTTTTAAAAAAATGGATCCAAGGAATTATGATCTCAGATTCCAATACAACCAAAGAATTACCTTCTAAATGAGACTAATAAAAATAGTCTGGTGTAGATGGAAACCACTTGGACAGAGTCAGTTCCTTGGATTCTCACCTGGCTTGTGCCAGGAACAAACCTTGTGATCCAGGGAGCTCCCTAAACCTTTAGACTTTGTCTTTTCGTAGTTGGCTCCCAGGATCTTGCGGTGAGGGGCATTTGGTTAGAGGAGAGCACGGAAGGACAGAGATGCATAAGAATTGTTTTATTGTTGTTTTGTTTTCATTTTTAAATATCACGTTGAAAAATCCTGGCCTTTAGATTACACTCATATTTGGTTTACAAAGTAATTTGTAATCTGCCCTTGCACACTCCCCAGCCCCATCTCGCCCTCCTGTTTCCGTTCCCAAATAGCCCTGGGTGCTCTGATCTCTCAAAGCCTTTGTCCATGCTTCTGTGGCCTTCTACTCTGGCCTTCCTTCATGTTCTCGTCCACTGTTACAGGGTAAACCATGTCCCTCAAATTCACACGTTGAAGTCCTAACCCAGTACTTCAGAATGTGGCCTTACTGGGGGAAAGGGTGTTGCAGACAGAACTAGTTCAATTAGAATAAGGTCATACTGGAATAGGGTGGGCCCCTAATTCAGTAGAATTGGTGATCTTACAAAAAGGGGGAAATGTGGACACAGAGACACAAGTGAAGGAATGCCAGAGATTGTCTGTGAACCACATAAAGCTAGGGAAGAGGCATGGAACAGATTCGCCCCCACAGCTCTCAGAAGGAACAAATCTTACCAACACTATGATTTGGAATTTATGGCATCCGGAATTATAGACAATATGTTCCTGTTGTTTAAGCCACTCAGACTGTGACACTTTGTCACAGCAGCCTTCTGAAACTAATACACACATTTCAGGTCTGCTCTCGGGCATCACCTAGAGGCCTTTCTTAGCCCCCACAGTCTGGGTAACTTTTCATAAATAACTAATTTGGATGTGGTTGACATAATGTTACATTTTGTAGACATTCGCATGTAGTCGATATTGTCATTTTCTTTTCTTATTTTGGACATGATATTTTTTTCAGGACTCAAACATTTCTATAGTTCCAGGGAAAACTAGCAGGCCCTAAGTTCATGCCTAGAGTGCTGAATGAATCAAACCCTCCTTAGCATCCTGAGCTTATTTCTGCTGCAGGACCAAGCACCAACACTGTGGGTGTAACTGACACTTTCTTGTGTTTTTTTTTTTACAAGCCTATAAATCCCTCCAGGACCAGTCTCTACCACATTTCTCTTTGTATGCCTCCCAGCATGATGTCTAACATGCAGCTGGTTGTTCAGTAAATTCATTTAATGAACAAATAAGCAGTTGTTGTTTTTTTTTAACAAATTCCACTTTTTAAAATGACGAAGCGTGGCAACAATTAATGTTTCTATTTTAAAGCTTGGAAACAAGGAATAACTAAACATGAAGCAAAGAAAAACCTAGGGCATATTTTTTACAGGTGAGGAAATTTATACTGTGAGGACTTTATGAGGACAAACCCACACTTTACAGCAGGAGGACAACCCTTTGTCATTTTGCTAATCCTAAAGAGCAGATTGGTAAGTAATCTAACCGGACTTCCATCTCTCTTTCCCCAAGGTGCTGGTTCAAGGAGGTGAATCTTGCATTGGGTTCAACTTAAGGGTTTAGAGTAAATGCTAGAGAGAAAAGGTCAGGGAGGAGAAAAACATCAATGTCACAGGGGTGGGAATGAGTGGCCTCAGGAAAGAAGTGGGCACGTGGGGCAGGTGAAGGCAAAGTG
Organism: Macrotus californicus; assembly: GCA_007922815.1. Taxonomy (NCBI): domain Eukaryota; kingdom Metazoa; phylum Chordata; class Mammalia; order Chiroptera; family Phyllostomidae; genus Macrotus; species Macrotus californicus. The sequence goes on from VMDR010002398.1 coordinate 62,983, forward strand.
GAAAGAAGGTGGTGGCCTGGTATGATAATGACACCGTGGACAAGATCATAAGCAGGCGAGCAACCAAGCACATGCTGAGTCTACCGCTGCCTAAAATAACAGCAAGTCCTGGCATGCCTCGTCTCCTTTCGCCCTCCTGACCGCTCTGTGATGCGGTTCTCCTTCTCCCTACACAGATCAAGAAACTTGGGTTTAAAAAGGTTGTGCTGAGATGAAGGCGAAGGTCTGACAGCTGGTGATGGCAGAGCTGTGACTTGGAGTCTGTGTGGCCCCAGAGCCCACACACCTAAGTGCTGCCACCTCTCCAGCAAGTTGTATTTGTGTGTCTGTCACTACCTTATGGGCCCCCTGAAAGCAGAAATGTTATGTCCATCTTGTATTACGGGAGGTTTTCTGACTTATTCTTCTGAATGGAAGAATATAATAATTGCTCACCAAATCAATTGATTTTGATTGAGGTGAGCACATCACACTCTCCAACTTCATGTCTTTTGTTCTTCATCACAATATTTATCTGATGGCCATACTACTTTCTATTAAAAAATCCTCACCCAAGGATATGTAGAGAGAGAGAGACAGAGAGAGAAACATCAATTGGTTGCTTCCTGCATGTGCCCGCCTGGGGATGGAACCCATAACCTTTTGCTGTGCAGTTTGACACTCCAACCAGCTGAGCAACCCAGCCAGGGCCAGGGCAATAATTCTTTGAATCAAGACCTATTCTGTTGAAATTATTAAGCACAGTGGTTTTTTTTTAATTTATTGATTTAAGAACGAGGAAGAGAGCGAGTGAAAGAGAAACATCGATTTGTTGTTCCACCCGTTCGTGCATTCATTGGTTGTTTAGTGTATGTGCCCTGGCCAGGGATCGAACTCATGACCTTGGTATTTGGGGACAACACTCTAACCAACGAGCCTCCCAGCCAGGGCCACACAGTGCCTATTCTTCCCTGGGCTCAGTTCCACTAGCTCTGTGTATATTAACTCATGTGATCCTCTCAGGAACCCTCCAAGCAAAGCAGCAGCCCACAGTCATGCAGGTTGTGACCAGTGCCCCCTAAAATTGTGCAGTTCTCAAAACCTGCCCAACCACAGGTGGTGACTCTGCTGGTAACCCTTAATGTGCCCATTTTACAGATGGAGAAACTGAGTCATGGAGACGTTCAGTGAAGCTGTCTTAGGTTCACAGTTAAACTCATGATAACTACCTAGTACTGTTCAAAACATACAAAACATGGTAAGATAAAATCTCATTCATTCAGCCCAGTTGCAAGGGTAGGTATGAAAAGGTCCTAGAATTTACACTGCTTGAAAGGTATGTGAATGATGGGGTTGTTTGTAAGTAAATTAGTTCTAGCGCATTAAACTACGTGGAGGCAGTTACTTACGCACTGCCAGAATGTCTGTGGAGAAGCACAGTCATGTTTCCTTACTGCATGCTGGTGTATCATTTGAAATCGGGAACAAGTCATGGACAAAAACCCTTAAAATTAAAAAGGAGGCTGGCTTTATTTAGTCAGTTAACTATTGACTAGCCTGGCAATTTACCTACTAAAAAAAAGTTCCCCTTAAATTACCCAAAGACTTCACCATATTTCAAAATGAATATATTACAACTTATAATTGAGTTTAACTTAATAAGATGTTAGTATATTGGTAAAGACTGAGTTAGAAAAGCCCTAGGGAGGAGCTTCAAGAGAAACATTTTTATTTTCTATTTTTATTTTTTAATTGTTCAATTATAGTGGTCCCCATTTTTCCCCCACTGCTCTCCCCTGCCCTGCCCATCCCCCCTCCCACACTCAACCCTCTCCCTGACATTGTCCTTGTCCATGGGTCTTTTATACACGTTCCTTGACTTGGCCCTTCTGACAGAATAACTCTTACCAGTGATAAGACAGGAATAAACCTAGTTCATGGCCAATTCAATACAGATTTTTTTTGGTCTGGTTTCCAGAATATACTGCTCAGTTAAAAAAAAAAGTCCACAGAATCTCAAGTGAAGTTTTCCTATGCATATATTAACATTTGGTATTATTCTTACAAACCTGGTTTTAAGTATGGCAGCGCGGTTTGGGCTTCAGTCTTCCCAGCCTCCAGTGTGCACAAGAACCTGCTGAGGATCTTGTTACCCTGCAGATTCTGACCCAGTAGGTCTAGGATGGGGCCAGAGAAGCTACAGACCAAAAATGCTCCCAGGTGGAGCTGATGCTGCGGAGTTTAGAACTCAGACTTTGGAGCTAGATCAAAATTCTAGCTCTATCACTTATTAGTTCAGTGTCCTGGGGCAAGAAACTTAACCTCTTAGTTTTCTCATCTGCAAAATGGGGTAATGATACCACTCTAAAAGGGTACTGTGAAGATAAGATTCGTTAATAAGTGTAAAGCAACTCAAGCAGGAAACAAGCCCAGCTGGCGTCAGCCTACACACGCGGCTGCTACTCGCTCCGTCCACCTAACAGTACGTCCGGGCCCCTTCCGATGTCAGCAGGGTAAATCTGCCCCATTCTTCCTCACGTCCATAGTATTCTGCAGTTGGTTTCATTTTGATTTGCTTCATTCCAAAGGATTTTTTCATTTTTTTTAAATTGTGGCAAAATATACACAATGTAAAAGCTTACCAATTTCGCCATTTCGGAGACATCACACACATTCACACCGGTGTGCGGCCATCACCTCTGTTCATCTCGGGACATTATCCGTCGTCCCGAACTGAACACGGATCCCCTCTAAAGCGTGGCTCCCCACTGTGAACGAGGTCCCTGGAATAAGTGGACTCACACAACGCTTGCCCTTTTGTGTCTCCAGTGCATTTTGAAGGACGTTTTCCCAGGGGCCCTCCCTGCACAATCCACCCTCCGAATCCCGAACACGTGGAGCTGGCAGTCGTCTCTCTCCCGCGGACCTTCTGTGATGTGCCACCTCCGCAGGCCTCTGACTCTGCAGCCAACCAAAGCCACCGCCACTGTCATTCCCGAGTGCCTACCCTGGGCCGGCCCTGTCCTGAGGACTGCAGAGTGTTCCGTGAGATTGGACAAGTGACCCCCGTTTTGCAGATGCAGAAACTGCAGGTCACCGAGGCGAAGTGGCCAGCCTGCTGTTAGTTAGGGGCAGACGTGGGTGAGCGTTCGGTGTGACCCCTGAGCCCCTGCCCTTTCCACTACTTGCTAGTCTGGCGAATGAAAAGGCAATCGTTGTCTGGGCTTTTCAACAACAGTCTGATTAATGCGGGCGGAACTTAAGCACGCTGGATAACTAACTGAAGATTCAGAAATGCAGCCGAAATCATGGGGGTGTTTGCTAAACAAAAGAATCCACCACAGAACCTGTCTTGAGCAAAAGCGTCTCATTTTTAACTCAGTTTCTCGGAGAGGGAATGTTTTCAACAGCTTGTGTGTCTGAGTAGATTTATACTGCCTGCTGTCGTCCAGCTTCCTCCTTCGTGGGGTCCCTTCCTCATCAGGAGACTAAGTCGGTTTAAAATGATAGTTATGCAAACAAAGGACCGGGAGAATGTCAAGAAACGGTTCCTTAAAGAGCTAACCCTGTCCTAAAACTCTGCAGCCTTTCCCTGCTACAGAAGAACCCGGAGTACTCAGAGACAAGCACCGTGATCCCTGACATGCATAGCAAAAGTCAAAATGCTCCGCTGATAGCGTCGGATATTCCCTGGCCGACCCAACGGGCAACTGGGGGGGGGGGGGGGGCGGTGTACGCATGTGTATCCAATTACTTTATAGAACTCAAATGTTCTGTTTGTTTTAAATATGTTTTGAAAACATATTTTTTAATTTGTTGGGGAAAAATCCTCTAAAAATGGATCCTCACTGTCACATCTGAGAATCCCATTTCTTTTTCCTACGAGACATCTTTTGTCCCTTGTTTTTGCCAAGAAGCAAGCGCACTGTTTACACTCTGCCTCACTCGCTTCACGTGCTCCTCTTCGTCCGGGATCCTCTTCGCCAGGCTCACGTGTTGTTTTGGCAGCCTGCACGCATTCCTTCCTGCTTCCACCCCTTAAAGGAGCTCGGTCAGTGGTCAGAGGAGTGGAACTGGGGCTGTCACCCAAGCAGTGGCGGGGCGGGTGTACTGCATGGGGTGATTGTGTGACGTTAAGCTTGGATCTGTTTTGACGAGCTGGGTTTCAGATCAAGGTGATTAGGGAAGGCTTGAAAAATATCACTTCAAATATGATATACATCCCAAAGCCACTATCTTATCATCATGAACACAAGAAAAAAAATAGTATCCTCAAGGACTCTTGGAAGGTACACTTGTCAGAAAGTCAAGATTTTCCAGGTCTGAGGCTTTTCAGTGACTTGGGACAAACTTGTTAACATTTCTCTGATGATGACTAATATCCACCCTCTACACAGTTAATAGGGATTTTATTGTAAGACAAACAAACTTCTGACTTGTTATAAATAAGTCTGAAATTCAAATCACGTGCAGCCCCATCCACTGAATAGCTTTGAAGGATCCATGAGAAGCAACTTCCTTAACCCCCACGTCTGTTACACAATAAAAGACTGAGGGTATATCTCACCCTAGGGAATTACTATTTTCTTATTACAACAAAAGATGCTGCCTTTCTTAACTCACACTCTGTATCACAACATGATCTTAATCTTTAATCCTATTAATGGTTTGTAAATATAACTGTGAGTCCACGTTCAGTGAGACTCCTCTAAAGTATAGGACTTGTATTATGTATAGAGTACAGAAAAACAGGGGGATAAATAAAGCTATTCCTCCAGTTTTATTTCCATGGCATGGACCATCCATCTGGGGCAGGTGAAATAAGACACACATGGCTTCTAGGGTCCGTGTACTCTGGAGAGGATGTGGTCATTGTACATGCTAAATTATAATTCAGTGCACATTTTTTGAACACATCAATGCTATGCTTGCCTTCAGTCAAGAGACTGAACTACCCTGGCTGGTATAGCTCAGTGGACTGAGCCTGCTCTGTGAGCCACGCAGTCACTGGTTCAATTCCCAGTCAGAGCATATGCTTGGGTTGCAGGCTGGGTCCCTTCCTCTCTTTCTCCCTCCCTTCCCCTCTCTCTAGAAATAAATAAAACCTTTGAAAAAAATTTTTCAAAAAAAAAAAGAGACTGAACTAAACAAGAGAACAATAAATAGCTAGTGGCCACCCTTCTGAAAAGGTTCCCTCTCCACCTCAATATCATGTCCCCACACAGAGTGGCTGGTTTAAGTCATTCAACAAGCACAAGAGAGACACAGTGAAGTGTATCTTCAAGGAACTTACCATCTAGTTCAGGAGAAAATACGTGCATACATAAAAGAACTAGAGATTGATACAAAGTCATAGAGAATCAAGTGCTAGAATGTGGTTAAGCAGACGTGAGTGAGGGGATATTAATTTCATTAACTAATATTAACTTATTAATTAATTTTTTATTAATTAATTTTAAACGGGGGATAAAATGGCTGGGTTAAGGTTAGTGAGGGTCTTTTGTGAAAGAAGGCACCTCATGAGCTGACCCTTGAATGAAGCGAGAAATCAAACTACTGTAAAGAACAGAACAGTGGGCATTTCAGTCTGGAAAACAGATGAGCTTGAGAAAAGCCCAGAGGCAGAATGAAGACTGTATGTGCATGTTCCTCTTGGTCCTTCCTTTATATATTTTTTCTGCTGCTTCACGCATTAGAGTCCCTCCAACTCCAGCTAAATAGGCTGCAAATTTATAGAACAGCCCCTTGCATTTTGCACTATCTGTTCAGGGAATGTTTTGTTCCTATTCTCCCATCTTTTGGGGGGAAAGGGAGGAGAATTGTATTAAACGAGGAAAAAAATGGAATCATTAAAGAGAACTGTGCTCTTTTCCTTCCTTTCCCTTCCCTTTTGCCCAAATGATTTAGCCCTCAGGGATGAGATGGGGCAGAGTAAGGTGGACGTTCACGGTGTGGTGAGGGAGGGTTAGCTGCGGAGTGTCGGAACCCCAGCCAGGTAAAGAGAACAGAGTCCTTGAGGGTGAGGGAGCATCCTCCTGAGCAGTGGTTCCGTGTGTGTTAGAGTCGGAGCATGCTGACTGAGGCGTCCTCATGACCACGGCCTGACACAGGATGTCAGAATGAGCAGAGACGAAAGCATCTGTAAGAGGAGAGGGGTGGCAGTGGTGATGGGAAATTGATCAAGTGAGTAAATATGTGGGGTTTTTCACTGTCTGAGAATGGAGGGAACTGAAATGAACACGGTGGTGTTGGACTGGAATTAGGTGTGTTAGTGTGGACCGTGATTTTCAAGATGGAAGGAAGATAGACAATAGGTAAGATAGAAGATGGAATATAAATATAGATGTACATATGCATGTACGTATTGCAGCAGGCCGACTCAAAGATGCTCTCGATTATGCACTTTGGAAGCCTGGGTCTCCCCTGCCTCTGCCACTTGGAAAGGTGATGTAAGTAAGACACTCCCAAGATGCCCCTCAATGATCTACACTCCTAGTATTCATGCCCATGTGTAATTCTTTCCCCTCCAGTGTGGCAGGATATATGCCTTGCTTCTAAATCATAGAATACAAAGCAAAGATAGTAGGGTGTATTTCTGTATTATGTTACATAAGATTATGAGTCTGTCTTGCTTGGGGATGCTCTCCCTTGCTGGTTTTGATGAAGCAAGCTGCTATTTTGTGATACTTCTCTCTCTGGAGAAGTCCACATGGCAAGGAACTGGGGGTGACCTCCAGGCAACAGACACAAGGAACTGAATTCTGCCCCTACATGAGCTTGGAAGTGGGTCTTTTCCCAGTTGAGCCTGGAGATAAAACCACAGCCCCAGCTCATACTTTGTGAGACCCTGAAGCAGAGGAGCCATCTAAGACATGCCAGGACTCCTGACCTTCAAAACTGTTAATAAGTGTGTGTTGTCTTAAGCTACTAAATTTGTGGTAATTTGTTGCCCAGCACTATATATATGTAGTATGCATATATATATGTGAGTATGTGTATCTTAGCTCTCACTGAGAAGGTTCAAATGTCATTTTCAACTAAAAGGAGCCACAGCTCCTTAGAGAAATGACAGACTCCAGGGCTACAGCATGGAAAGTACAGGATGAATCTAGAGCATTTTGCTGTATTAGAAAGTCAGGAAGTGCTCAAAGAATGATGGGGACACGTCAAAAGGACACACAATAGAAACCCAGGGCTCCCACAAGCCAAATTTGAGATAAATTCAGCATTAAAATAAATGATTATAGTAGGGGATTATAAATTTATTGAAGAAAACAGGAAGCCGTGAGTCCATAGAAATATATAGAAATAATCAAATGACTAAATTGCAAGTTTATGAAGAAATGAGATATTTATATCATTTCAAAATACTTCTCCACAAGAGATTTGTTAAGGTAAAGGAATAACTCCAGAATGGATTCGCCTGGCAGATGTCACCTTTATTAAATGATCAAGGTTAACATCATTATTCATGGAATACCGTGCAATCACGCAGCACCTGACAGGATGCCCTGAGAACAACACAGACATTTATATACCATTCCTGCTCAAGATGCGTAACTTGAATCTACTCACAAGAAAACATCCGACAAATCCAAACTGAGGACACTCAAAAATAACTGGTCTGTGATCTTCAAAAGTGTCAGGGTCCTGGAATTCCAAGAGAGACTAGGAACTGTTCCAGGGCAACGGACACGGGACAACCAAACGCAATGCGTGGTTTTGAATTGGAGCCTTTGGCTGTAAACAATGTTATTGGGGCAATTTGCAAAATTTGAGCAAGGTTAGATGGTAAGAATGCATTAAGTGTTCCTTTCCTGATCAGGGGGTCATACTTCGGTTATACGGAAGAATATCTTTTTGGGAATTCCACCCAAAAGTATTAGAATGTGAAGGGCGTTACGTTGGCAACTTATTCTCAAATGGCTCAATAACTTGAAAGTTCTTTGTACTGTATTTCCAACTTTCCTGTAGCTTTGTGATTGTTTCAAAATTTTAAAAAAGTTAAGAAGAAACTTGAGTCCAGTGTTTCTCAGAGCAGTGCCCGGACTAGAAGCAGCAGCACTACCCAGGAATTTGTGGAAACGTAAATTCTTGGGTCCCGCCCTGGATCTGTCTCCTTCAGGTGAATCTGAAGTCCTTTTAAGTTTGAGAACCATTGTATTAGTCCATTTATTCTAAACATGAAATTCAAAAAGCTATTTCTTAGCTGAGTGTAACTCCCCCTACTGAACACAAGTAATATTTGTCTTTTTGAGTCACTACCTCTATTTTCCATCGATGGTCCACGATAAAGCTGACAAAATTGATGCCAAGTAAAGAAACTGGAATAATAGATTTTAAAACTGTTTCACAAAAAAAAGAAAGGAACTACATTTTATTAACAGCGTGACATATGCCAGGTTTCATGTTAGGTTCTTTCCTGTAGGAAAAAAGAATCCACAGATTTTCAGGATATCCTTCAGAAATTTAGAAAGTTAAAATGACCAGACTCCCCCACCGTAATTCACTGAATATTCTAGTGTTTAAAAATCTATTCAGCATTCATTCAACACACATCTATCGACCACCTACTATGTACCACACAGTGAGCAAAGCATTGAAAGTTATACTGTAGTAGATCCTCATAACACGATATGTGGTAGCTATGACACGGACATCCATAGTACATATCTTTTTTTAAATAACAGCTTCATTGAGATATAATTCACATAGCACATAATTCACCCATTTAAAGTGTACAGTTCAGTGGGTTTTAGTATATTCAAAAGCTGCACAGACATCATCACAATGCATTTTAGAACATGTTCATCACTTCTAAAAGAACCCCTATACCATTAGCAGTTCTTCCCCATTCCTGCCTCCCGCCAGCTCCTGGCCACCACCAGTGTGCTTTCCGTCTCTGTGGGTTGGCCTACTCTTGCACATTTGATTTACCAGGAAATGGGGTCGTGAAGGTTCATCCGTGTTGCAGCCTGTATCAGTATTTCATTCTTTTTCATTGCGGAATGCTATTCCATTGTATGGTTATACCGCATCTTATTTACCCATTCGTCTGTTGGTAGATATCTGGATTGTTTCCACCTCTGAACTATTATTAATAGTGCTTCTGGGAACAAGTTTCCATTCCCCTGGGGAATGTGCTAAGGAGCACAATTGGTCATAGAGTGGTAAAGCCATGTTTACTGTTTTGAGGAACCACCACACCATTTTTCACAGTGGCCGCCCCACTTTGCATTCCCACCAGCAGTGTGTGAAGATTCCAATTTCTCCACATCCTCATCAACATGCTATTCGTACATGTAATCTTGGCATCCTAATCAAGCTGTGAAAAACAGCATTCTTAGAATACAAACTACAGGGTGGGTTATAAAAGACCTGGAGTCAAGCGTTATGAAAGTAGCTGGTTTGTAGCATCAGGAAGCATTTAAGGAGTGCCTACTGGATACAGGGCACTGGAATAAAAAATGGGCTTTCAGGTGTTTCTCATGATTGTATTAAGTAATGGGCCACCCGAGCCTCAGCTTTCCCTGGCAAGCCAGGACGTAGCTTAAGGATTCCAGGTCCGGTTCTACAGGTACAGCAGCATGACTGAAAATATCTGGTGCTTCCAATCACCCGCTGTGTGCAGAGGCAAATAACAACAGTTTGGGGCTCCTTGGTGAGTCAGGCAGAGATGTAAGATAGTGAAGCACATTCAGGACATCTATAATTGGCCTCAATTTCCAGCTCTGAGTTCAGACTAGCCTTTGGGTCACTAGCTGGTGACTCATTAGCTAGATCTGACCCACAGAAGTGTATCGTTTGGCCCATGTCATGTTTCAAACACCCTGATTTGAATTCCTTTACACTCTCCAGTCTTTCTGAGCTCCCACAGCTCTCTGTTGTGTTATATATACCTAACCTGGTTCACTCTTTTGCATTATCTGTCTGGCTCCTGAAGGTACCTGAATGTCCTGCTTAGGATGATGCCTGAGTCAGATGTTTAAAGCCTGGGCAATTATTAAGCAGAACATCACTGCCATCATCAAAAAGCAAATAGCCAGGTACTATAGGGCATCACCAACAGGAAGCGGTTATCAAGCAGATAATTGTGCAACATGCTACATAGAGAACAATAAATAGATGTGACCTGTACTTACCATAACCTTACAGACTCAAGTAAACCACACTGACACAGACACGGGGACACAGACCGTGAAAATAAACAGGATGGAGGTTAGCTCTGAGCAGGCACGGCAGCACAGCCAAACTTGTGACCATGCTCCTGCTTACACACACGTGCTAGAACAGATTTCTTTACAAAAGACACTGTTCCCACGTTACGTCTATGAAAATTTGCAAGTATTTGCTGATTATATCTCTATAATATGATATACAAGATTTGTGAAATTCCAGCACTCTTGAATAATGCAAACATGTTCTCTTTCTTTCAGAGCTCTCTTATAGCAGAGGCATTCACTGAAATGACCAGCTGTGTGATTAGGAATGCCATTTGAAGCAAAGCCCATGCGTCCCTCGATGCTATTGGTGTCCTGACCACTTCCCACCAGCTCGCCCATCTCCCGCTGCTGTGTCTGTGCCAATGGCTCAGGCCACACCCTTCTCCAGAGAATCGCTCTTGCCCGAAGTGAGCCTCCTTCCCCGGATGCCCAGGATAGTATGCTCCCCTAGGGAGGCAGGTGGTCTACAGCTAATGAATGATTGATACAGGTTATAAAAACCCTGGAGCCATGCCTAAGCTAAGGCAATTCTGCAGTGCCACACACACTCCAGAGCTCCCTGTGGGGTCAGGCTGCAGTCAGACTTCACTGAACCCTCACCTTTACAACTGGTTTCTTCCTCTGCACTATCCTGCTTCACTTATTCCCTTACGGATCTCACCTGAGAGGACTCTCTCTAAAAAAATAACCCCTTGCATCAGAAACTCCATCTCAGTCTCTGCTGCCAGAAAACCTGATGTGAGATACCTAACCCATCCTACAAAGTTATCTTTATGGAATCAGATTTTTAAATGGTTGCTAAAGCATAAAACACATGGCATTCGGCATGTGATGGTTAAAAAGTAACAGCCCTGAGCTGTGGTAGCCAAGGTGGCCCTCTAACAATATTCTTAAGGCAGTTTCATGGCATCTATGGCTTCTGCTCAATAGAAATGTCTATTTTTACTGGCAGAAGCTCAACAGCCATTTCAGTTCATACCCCAAACATAAAATTATTTTTTCATCAAACCAGAGCGCTGTTAACCTCTTCCTTTACTGAACTGCGGTCAGAACCCAATAAGAAATGAAGATAGAGACAGGAACACACACACACACACACACACACACACACACACACACACAGAATTATGAAGACAAAGTAGTAAACCTAGATTGGATGTATACAACTTACCTGATTCATGAGCTCTGAATCTTACCAAAAAAAGGACAAATAAGAAGCATTGTAATTTGTTGAGGGAGATGTGTTCATGTATCACTCCTGCTTCCACAACACACAGTGTACTTAATCTTCTTAACAACTTTGTACAACTTTTTCCCCCAGAATCTAAAACAGTGTATGTGTGCATTAGTATTTTGTGCCTGCCATAACCAGTGACTACAAATTTGGTGGCCTGAAACAACAGTTTACTCTCTCATTGTTTTGGAGGTCAGAAGTCCAAGACCCAGGTGCCGACAGAGCTGCACTCCCTCCAGTTGTGGGGGAGAACCCACTCCGCCTCTTCCCGCTTCCGGTGGGTGTTGGCGCTCCTGGGCTTGTGGCTGCATCTCCCTCTGCTCCACCTTTGCGTGGTCTGCTCCTCCGTGAGTGCCTTCTCCTCATCTGTCTGTATCAAATCTCCTTCTGCCTCCCTTTATAAGGACACTTGCCATTGGATTTTGGGTACACTGGGGTAATTCAGGATTACCTCTCTTGAGATCCTTAATTGAATCACGTTTGCAAAAGACCTTATTTCCAAATAAGGTCACATTCATAGGCTCACAGTGAATATTTGGAGAGTCATTTTTGGGTTTACCCTATGTGGGTGCTTACTCAACCACACCAAGATAAAGAGTGATATGCACGTTGGAAAGATCTAATCAGGGCCGCACTTGCACACTTATGCTCACATTGAATACCCAGTATTGACCCTTTAGATGGAGGCCAGAAGATTCTTGTCACAATTTTGGTTCACAGTTTTGCCAAGCACAAATGGCATCACATGTGATGAGGTTAGCACATGACACGGAAATATGCGCGTGGTCACTTAGCAGCCTAGCCCCCATGTCAGTGTGGCTTTGTTGTTTCCTAATCATGCAGATTTTCACTACACTGATGGAATATTATGGGGTGGTGTACTATGCTATAGAAATGTTTTAGGTCTGTTAAGAATGCCGAAGCTCAATTCTTTGTCTATGAGATTTCCGATGGACAGCGGTGTAGGCACACATGAGGGATTAAGAATGTTGGTGACATTAGGAGACAGACCAGTAACTCCATAGCCAATGCCACTCCTCTTTAAATAATTGACAGCTATTCCTAAGTTAAATATTTGTAAGACAAACTAATCGCAGATTAAAGCAGAAAAATACTAAAGAAGTCTTTGAAACAACTGCTTTTTAGAATACAGATGTCCTGACATCTTTGAAATGTGACAATTTGAAAAAGCCTCCCATATTGCTGGGCATATTTTTCCTTGCATATCTTGAAAGGCACTTAAGGAAAACAAACAAAATGTTTAAAATATTAATAAGCAAGCACAAAATGACATAGCCATGATGAAAGAAAATGAGTTGTGACATGAGCTACTTCACTAAATTACTTCTTTAAGCTATTCACTTAGATTGCAAGGGGACCTTGCACCCCTGTGAGGACCACCAAGATCACACACACAGATATACATGCATGTGCACTGTATCTCCACATTGCAAACTAGGTGCAAAGAGCCTTAAATTGAAAACTAATTTATTTTACTTATAACAATGGGTTAGCCCTGAGAATTACTCTTCCTGGAATATTAGAAAAATAGCCATGGGTCTTTTGTTTCTATTATAGCTCTTTCCACATGCTACCCAGAAAAACTGGTTTTGCAAATAATGTTCTTTCCCACAAAACTCTAAACTCCTTGAGGGCGAGGACCTTAGGGTTCTCTCTCTTTTTTTATGTCCACCTGCTGCCTAGCACTGTGTATTGCACATAGTAGGGACTCAATAAATCATGACTGAAATGCAGCCTACATCTCAGGAATAGGGGGCTAAACCCCAGTGGGTAGGCAAGTTATAAACCCACAATGATGTCGGGCACTTTGGAGAACTAATTATTATTATCCTTTAAGGACTTATCTTTTTTTATCCTCTCCTCTTTTATTTTGTCCATCTTCATCTTTCTTCCCGAACTTTGTTGCTAAATAAGGGGACACTGAACGTTTGTGTCCCCTTAAAATCTATATGTAGAAACCTAATCCCCAGTGTGATGATACCAGGAGGTGGGGCCTTTGGGGGTGATTTGGTCATGAGGGTGGGGCCCTCATGAATGGGATCGGTGCCCTTGTAAAGGAGACTGCAAAAAGACCCCAGTGAGAAGATGGCCCCTCTATGAACCAGGCAGCAGGTTCTCACCAGACACTGACGCTGCTGGAGCCTTGATCTTGGACTTCCCGAGTCTCCAGATCTATGAGAAATAAAAGTTGTCTATAAACACCCAGGCAGTGGTATTTTGTTACAATAGTCCAAAGAGACTAAAAAACATGACTCTGACTGCCTGCATGCTATAGAATGCGCTGAACCCACGGCCATTTCCCAGGCCAGTAGGTGGCATTGAGTGGAACCGAGGAAATTGTGGGCAGCCTTTGCATTCTGTGATTTCATCAAGATCCTCATCATGCCTACCCAACGACATAGAGGGAGACAGTGCAGAGGAAGTGAGTTTCTGCTATCTGCTCCCTGTTGTTACTCCATTTTGAATGCACCTTTCTGTCTTTTTTTTTTTTAAAGATTTTATTTATTTATTTTTAGACAGAGGGGAAGGGAGGGAGAAAGAGTGAGAGAGAAACATCAATGTGTGGTTGCCTCTCGTGTGCCCCCAACCGGGGACCTGGCCCACTACCCAGGCATGTACCCGGACTGGGAATTGAACTGGTGACCCTTTGGTTCTCAGGCCGGTACTCAATCCACTGAGCCACACCAGCCAGGGCTGAATGCACTTTTCATATTGCTGTAAGAAAACCAGGAACAGGGAACATAAAAATCAATATGAAAGAAAAAACATGAGTTTTGACAAATGAGTTACAGTGGGCTAGAAAAAAGAAGAAAAAATTAAGAGGAAAATCAGGAGATTGATAGTAGACACATTTGTTAAATAATTGTTAGCTCAGATTCTTTAAGCCAAAATTGCAATTTTTGTTCAAATTCTTGTAGAACATGTCAACAAAGCAAAATGTCCTCTAAATGTAGTAACTTTTTTACGTACATTTTATTAATGAACACTGAACTGCAGTCATTTCATTCACACATAGATATGAAGTAATGGGATAATGCACTTGTGTTATCTCATGTGAGTCTATAGATTCTTTTCACTCTGAACCCTAAGCCCTAGAAATACTATCTGTTGGTTTTGGGGTTAGAGCCAACATCACCTTCCCAGTCTGGCCAAGATAACATGAGAAGTCTTCCCTCCTTTGACTTTGTCAACCTGGCCTTGGACTCTCTGAAGCCCTTGTTTCTCTAAGTCCTTGCTATTCAAAGGATGGTCCATGAACCAGCAGAAGTGGCTTCACCTGGAAGCCTGTTAGTAATGCAGAATCCTGGGTCCCACTCAGCAGATCCCCACATTCAGGTTTGAGAAGCATGTTCTAATTCATGTGTACCAACTTTGCCTCTCCAACTCTACTTCATTCACTGCAGCAATGGGTTCCATAATGCCTTGTTCATCTTTGTAATCCCTCTTCCCTTATTTGCTTACTCCATGCCCAGAACCTAACACAGGGTTCCATACATAATAGGTGCTTAGTAATTGCTGACAGAGCACTACTTCCAATTTGGACATTATCCTGCTGTAGTTAGCATTGTTTGGCTCTTTGCCTTCCATTTCAATTTACCATACATTAGCTGCCAAAATATCCAGACTCCATGCACATATGGCATAGGCTCGTCCAGGGCTCTAAGGTGCAGCACACATTGTTGGTAATGAAGTGAACTTACTCCTGGGATTTCATTGCCAGTGACTTGGTCTTGTCATTTAGTGTTGAGAATAGTGTATAAGGAATATTGATAAAATGCACTAGAACAGGAATTACAAAGTATAGCCTGTAGGCCAAATCTAGCCTGCTGCTTTTTTTTTTTTTTGTAATAAAGCTTTATTGAAACACAGGCACATCTATCGGTTTATAGATTGTCTATGGCTACTTTTCATCCACAGTGGCAAAGTTGAGTAGTTATGACAGGCACCATATGGCCTGTAGAGCCTAAAATATTTCCTACTGACCCATCATAGAAAAAGTTTGCTACGCCCAAGTCTCCGGCTGTATTTGATTTGTGTGGCAAGTTCAGGCTCCCTGGGTTCACCAGAAGTTGCAATGACCCAGTGATATGCAGCTTTCAAAGACAGCCACAAGATCTCCACCTTCTGGTGTTCATGCCCTTGCATTATCCTCTTTCCTTGAATGTGGGCTACTTGTCCTGCCTTCTGGTCAATTTTGAGAATCATCCAGTATCTTTCCAATAAGATCCTGCCGCTTAAGAAAGCTACAAGTGTGTCCTAGGTGGTGTGGCTCAGTGGATTGAGTGCCAGCCTGCGAACCAGAAGGTTGCAGGTTCAATTCCCAGTGAGGGCACACGCCTGGGTTGTGGGCCAGGTCCCACTTGGGGGCTTGTGAGAAGCAGCTGATCGATGTAACTCTTGCACATGGATGTTTCTCTCCCTCTCTTTCCCCCTCCCTTCCCCTCTCTAAAAATAAATAAATAAAGTCTTTAAAAAAAAAAAAGAAAGCTACAATTGTGTCCTATTGTTGGCTACTGAGAATCTCAGCAGATAAATATATATCCATATTATAGCAATACATGGTAAAGTCTGAAAATATAGGTGCAAAGGCTAATAGGTTTTTATCACTTACATCTCTATGGACCAGTTTTATATTCTGTAATTTTAATAAAATTTTACTTTTAATTATGTACCACAATTGCCCATTTTAAAACAATTTTGGATTTTCCTTCATGTCTTTTTAGTGACAATTTTGGCAACGTATAATAATTGTGTTCCCTTGTTCCATGTAGCACATCTCAATCACTTTTCCATGTCTTCAAAACCATTTTTAAAGAGGCCATATAATATTTATTTCAGCCTGTGCCTGTGCAAGAGGCCTGGAGGGAGAGAATCTGCAATTGAGCCCCGTCTACTACTACGTCAAAAGGAAGAAGTGTCTTTTTCTAATTTGTTGGTCTCATTCTTTTGGCAATTCCCCCATCCAGAGGGAATGCATTTTTAAAAAAAGGAATTAAACAAATGTGCTATATGTGCTCCTGTAATCCCAATTCCATTGAAAGGCGTATAAGGTGTCTCCTTCAACTCCTCGCTTCATGCTGGGCATTTAGTTTGCTTCCATGTTTCATCTATCAGTACTTCCCGTGGAACATTTTTAGGCCTAAATTTCTTCCACTAGACTTTGTTAGTTGGTTTCGACTTCTTTTGGTGGGAATGAGTCAACAGGCATGAACACCTTTTCTTTATAAACATCACCAAATATGTAGCTTTCTAAAATGACCGTTATCAATGTTCTCTACCACCTTCAGTGTGAAAAGTGTCCATGTCACAGCATCCTTCCCCAAACTGGGACCATTAATTTCTTGTTTGTTTTTTTTTTAATTAATTAATTAATTTTTTAGAGAGAAGGAAAGGAGGGAGAAAGAGGGAAACATCAACTGGTTGCCTCTCACATGCCCCCAACTAGGGACCCAGACCGCAACCCAGGTATATGCCCTGACTGGGAATCGAACCAGTGACCTTTTGGTTCGCAGGCTGATACTCAATCCACTGAGCCACACCAGCTGGGGCTGAAACCATTAATTTCTTAAGATCACTTGTTTGGAGAAAACCAGTCACTCCTGTAAAAAGCTTTGACAAAATATCAGACACTTTTATTCTCTTAAAGATTTCCAGGATACATAAAGTTCTATATAGTTTCCAAGTGTGCTGACAGAAAAAAACGAAAGTACACCTTCACAAATAAAACCTCAATGAGAACTTCAAGAGAGTGTGAGTAAGGCATGGAACCCATTTTTTTCTACCTTGGTTGGTTACTATTTAAATAAGAGATTGGCTTACATTTGACTCATTACTACTGTAATGTAAATGAAAGTTTTAGAACAAGTTAAATACAATGACATCTTGTAACTTAAACTGCACTGGCTTGAAAAAGTCAGCAAACACTAGTTTAGAATTATTGAATATTTTTACTAAAGAACAACAAGGCATCTGGTTGTCTGGGTAATTGTGGGAGAAGTCAGACTAAATGACTATTAGTTCTGGCCAGACACTGAGGGCCTTCAGTTAAATCACCATTTACCTACCCTCATCAAAACAAAACAAGTAATTCCCTATTCAGCAAGCCACTCCTCGATTATTTGGCCAAACAATTACCATCATAATATCTTTGAGAGCCAACGAAATACCAGAATCTATGTCATGTAGTCTACACGTGTAAAGTTCAATTTTGCCCGCTAAGGAAAAGATAACATAAGCAAAGGGAAGTGGTGACAACGCAACAGTAACGATAGGACAGGCCAGAGAGCAATACTTGGCAACTTGTGCCAAACCAGTGGAGGAAGCAAAGCACTCTACGGGACGTGGAAGTCCTTCCTACTTTTGACTCTGCTGACCTCGATGATTATTTCCATCTTTTAAAAATAAGCACAAATCTTTGCTACCTAAGGAGACCTGTTATGAAAATTAATGAGTCTTATAAAATGTTTTGATGTCTCTAGAAGCCCTTCCTAACTACATACTATAATCTTGTCTTCTAACTGCTTTTTGAAGATATGCCAGGCTTTTTTTTTTTTTTTGGTATACCTGTCTTACCTTCGATCACTGTAAGTTCACTTTAAGTCCTGATAAAATTAAGTAATACAATGTTCAGTATTTTATGTGGGAGACTTTGCCTTCAGAAATGGTTTGCACTCCCATCCGATAATGTTAAGGTATTAAATACTGTGAAGTATGAAGTAGGTTCATAAAGAGGGAGTCGGCCGACAGAAACCTGTGCTGGGGAACCCGTGGGCACTCTCCAGACCTCTTATCTCGCGGACCTTATTTGGGTCCCCGGAGCCCGAGCGCTCCGGGGAATGTCCGCGGGCCGTGCTCGCGGCGGCCCCAGCGGGGCTCGATTACTTTCGCCTGCGCGAGAAGCAGCACCTCCGCTCCAGCGGGAACCCAACGGTGGGGAGGTGGGGCGACGACAACAAAAAGAAGTAAAGTAGGAGGAGATGGGCGCTGGGAGGCGGCGGGCCCGCGGGAGGAGGCAGGGACCTCCGCAGGGCCCCTGCGCCTAGGGCGCCGCGTCTCACCCGCGAGCCGCCAGCCAGCCGGGGAGGGGGCGGTCTCCGCCGCTCGGGCCGCTCACCGCGACCCAGTCGCCCCGGCCCGCGCGCCCCGCAGGCGTGCTCCCCGCCGCTCGCGCTTCCCCGCCCCTCGCGCCGCTCGCGCGCTCGGTGCCCGCCCCCTCGCCCAGCGCCGCCCGCGCGCAGCGTCTCGCGCCGGCCAGGCCCGCCCGCCCGCCGGGAAACAGCCGCGAGAGCAGCGGTCGCGGCGGCCGCCACTGCGCCCCCTGTGCCCGATTCCCGCCTTGCTCGTGCTCTCGGCGCCGCGGTCCGCGCCCGCGCTCCGGCCAACGTTCTCTCGGGGCCGCCTGGGGCCCGCCGCC
Organism: Macrotus californicus; assembly: GCA_007922815.1. NCBI lineage: Eukaryota > Metazoa > Chordata > Mammalia > Chiroptera > Phyllostomidae > Macrotus > Macrotus californicus. The sequence continues at coordinate 81,854 of VMDR010002398.1, forward strand.
CACTCCCTGTCTCCGAGCCCCCCCAACCGTCGCGCTCTCCTTCGGCGCGCGGCCCGCCGCCTGCTTCCGGGGCGGGCGGACTGGGCGCCTGGTGCCGGCGGCCGCAGCGACAGCGCCCCCGGGAAGCAGAGGAGGAAGCAGAGAAGAGGTGGAGGCGGCCGTAGGCTGAGTCGCGGCCGGGATGTCCGGGCAGCCGCCGCCGCCGCCGCCGCCACAGCAGCAGCAGCAACAGCAGCAGCTGCCGCCAGCACCGCCGGCGGCCGTGGCTCCGGTCTCCGGAGTCGTTCTCCCGGCGCCCTCGGCCGTCAGCGCCGGTTCCTCTCCCGCCGGCTCGCCCGGAGGCGGCGCGGGGGGCGGCTTGGGGGCCGCGGCGGCCGCCCTGCTCCTCCACCCGCCGCCGCCGCCGCCGCCGCCACCCCCGGCCACTGCCGCGCCGCCGCCGCCGCCGCCACCCCCGCCGCCCGCCTCGGTCGTCGCCCCCGCCAGCGCGCCCCCCGCGCCCCCGGGTCTCGCCGCGGGCCCGGGCTCGGCCGGAGGCGCCCCAGCCCTGGCGGGCAGCAGCGCCGCGGCCCCCTTCCTGCACGGGGACTCGGCCCTGAACGAGCAGGAGAAGGAGCTGCAGCGGCGGCTCAAGCGCCTCTACCCGGCCGTGGACGAACAGGAGACGCCGCTGCCTCGGTCCTGGAGCCCGAAGGACAAGTTCAGCTATATCGGCCTCTCTCAGAACAACCTGCGGGTGCACTACAAAGGTACTGGGCGTGTGTCCTGCGGTGGGAGTGGGGCCACTGATCCGAAGTGTCCTGTCGCCGCTGCCGACTCCCGACCCGCCCCCGACCCCCTCCCTCTCGGGCTGGCGCCCTCGGAGGGGACTCGCCGCCTCTGCCGCTTCTCCAAGGGTGGGATGGGGGTCGTGGTGAAAAGGTGCGGAGGGCGAGGGGCCGGATGCTTGGAAAAGGAAGGTGAGTACTGCTCCTCGGCATAATGGAGCGGGTAATCCTAGGCCAGGAGTAGAACACCTTGAGGGAATCCAGGATGACAGGACGCAACTCGCTTTCTGATTTCCCTTGAAGATAAATCTTAGGGCTTGGATGGAGGAATCCATGGACTCGGAGTTGGGTTACATTGTTCTCCAGGTGGCGGTGGGTCAGGCGTTCTCTTCTTACGGGGAGGGAAGAGAGGCACGATTCCGAGGTATAATTTCTCATTGAGGGAGCGCGGGGATATATAGAGGAGGGAGTAATCAGTGGAGGTTTTTGTCCCAAATTAGGTCACAGATTGCCTAGGGGGACAAAAGGGCAAGGGGCCTAAGTTTGCCCCTCTCTTATTACTAAAGGCAGCTGGGAGGGTAGGAGTGGTGAAACCTCAGGAGTCGCGTTTTCTTCGGGGAGCAGAAATCCACCACTGCTGATTGGAAGCGTTCTGTATTTACGTGTTGTCGTTATATGAAGTCTGATGGAAAACAAGGGCTTTTAAAAATGTTATTTAGTGTTGTAAATAAAACTGGCTTACGTTTTACACCTGCAGTTAAAAAAAAGCCGTAGGCTTGTGCTTCTCTCCCTCCTCCCGTGTCTGTGTCTACTATATTAAAACAAAGCTTTAAGCAGATCAGTTTTATATAAAATAGTAAATTGCCAGGGGAATTTTTGAAATGTAGCCCAAATTAATACCATGCTTCAAGTTTATGTGGGGGTGGAGGGGTGAGGAACAATCCAGTATATCTGCCTGGAAACAAATCCAGTTTTTTAGGCCCCAAACCTGAATCTGGACTTTACATTCAAAGCAGCCTCATTTTGATTGGCTACAACGGGAGGGTCCTAACCAGATCCTAGTGACATGGATATAGAGGGTATAAATAATCCTGGTGGTTAAATTCTTAAAGTATACAGGACTGAAATTTGAGAAGAACCTTGACAAATAAGTTACTATTTAATCAGAAAGCAGAATGGCGACAAATCTTCCAAATGATTTGACCGCAGAGAATCACATACAAAAAATAGGCCTTGTTGAATATTTTTTATCCATAGATCCAGAGAAAAACTTTCCATATGTTTCTTAATCTAAATGGCTGAAAATGTAAAATATTGGGCCTTTGTCTTTTCTTAAGTTAGGACATTTTGTTAATACTCTGTGAAGGCTGTTATTTAATTCTGTGTTTTAGTTTGTGTGAACAGTGCTGTTATGAAGTGATTACTTCTGATCCGGCCACCAGAAAGCTTTTTGTTAGACTTGACAAAACTTTGTTTTAAATTTATGGTTGATGGTTAATAATTAGCTTTAAAAAAAACCAGAGGAGGAAGGTAGGTAAGGTTATTGAACAAAGAGCCTTAGCTTTCCTGAGTTCTGCAGTCATTTGTGATTTCAGGCATGTTACAAAACAGGGCCTCAGTTTCTTCCTTTGAATGATGAGGGAGTTGAGCTGGATGGTTTGGAAGGAAATTTCCAGCCCTGAATTTCCATGATATCTAAGATTCATGATTACAGTTTATTTAGCACTGTAACATGGCTTGGTTAGTTTTACTAACTCCTTTTACGTAAAATTGATGATTCCAGTCAGAAGGAAGTATGTGCTTCAGTGAAATTGGTTGATGTTTGGAATATTTATGACACTGCTGTCTCAATTCTTTTTCCTATTGGCCTCTCTGTATTTCTGTTGTGTAATACTACGATTCACTTTCTGGAAACTTCTCTCTTTTACAAGCATTAACTATTATTTACAGAAGAACAGATTTTGTTGTTTGTCATCCTTTTGCTTTTCTGTCCCTTTCTTCCATCTCCCCTTTGTCTCCCCCTTCGCCCTTGTTGCAGTCTCTTTTCACCCCTTCTGCTGCCTCTTCCTCTTGTCTTGTTATTTTAATGTGTTGGGTGTTTCATTTTTCCTGTTGTTTTTCTGTGGTGTGCCTTCTGAGTGGACCAAAAGCACTGGGCAACTCCGTCCCAGTAATATGGGAAGGGAGCAGAGGGGAAGTGTCATAGGTAGTGGGTAATAAAACTGTGAAGTCCCAAAATAAGACGAGTGAGTTTTATTTAACCTGTCATTGTGCTGCACTGTCTTTACCTAAGCATTTTGAGACACTTTTAACATTAAAAACTACTGTTCACAGAGTGTTTTTGCACATTACAGGATTTCAAAGAATTGATGATAGCTGTTTTTCAGAATGAGGATTTTCTTTACCTTTGAAATAGAAATGTCTTGGTTTCTTTTGCTCTGACCACGTTCTGTTTTTAAGAGGTTATTCTTCTAAGTTAGAATTACTGTTTTTGGAAGCAGTGTCTGGTTCTTTAAATTATTTGAAGAGAATAATGATAAACACCAGACAAATAGACAAAGTTGTTTGGATTACAGAGGAATAGCAGGGTGTGTAATCTATATGTTAAAATTAAAAAAAAAAAAAAAAACCACTTTCTGGTCACACACCAACTGTTGAAGCACTCAGGGATGTTTCTTTCCTTTTATTTTTACAACTATTGTCAGCTTTGAATAAGCACAAATGTGACAAGTTTAGACTCAGTTATAAAGATAACTGTTTCAACTTAAAGCATTTTCATGAATTTGACAGTGGATTTGATTACTATTAATGTTTCAGTTACAGATTGCGTTCTTATATTGTAATGTTGTCTTTATTTGGATACTTTACAAAGCATTTTGATACTAGTAGATTTGGACAAGACGGTAGAATTCTCATTTTAGATCTAGAAAGTGGGAGCACCTAGAGGTTAGATTCTGCCAGTCACAGCTAAGCCAGGAGTGAAAACTTAATTTTCACTGGTTCTGAGTGCTCTTCCCACTACACCGAATTGCCCGTTTCAGTCTGTACGAGACTTAACGGTCTCAAGTAGGTAAAATTCACTAATTACATTAGAACTTTTTAAAGAACAGTTGACATTAAAAGTACTTCCTCTAGAGAGAAGTGTTACCTGGAGCACACTAATGCCATGGAAAAGTCCAGAAACCTTGCTTATGCTAATTCAGGGCAGCTTGGAAGAAACACAAGTTAAGTGTAAGTTGGAAATGGTAAGAAGCAATCAAATAGTGGATTGTACTTTTTAATTAAAACATTATTAATAGTATCTAACCAAACAGATTGAACTCTTGGTGTGCCTAATTCCCCTCCCCCTCAATATCAACAGTTGTTACACCCAAGTTTAATTGCTTATCTGATTCCTTGCACTTCTTAAGGATGAACAAATACCTCAAGAAATATTTGCTTACTTGCCAGTACAAATGTCTTGTAAGAATTATGGGAGTGATGTAAAATTGCTCCTCACAATCAAGGAATTTAAAAACCAAACTGAGCTTTTCCCAGGGATTTCTTTGCCAAAATTTTGGGAAATTTAGCTTTAAAAATACCAGGTAATAATTGAAAGAATCAAGTGAATCTAATCATCATATTTGCAGGAAAGTAGATAATTGTAATGATAATTTATTGAGCAGTTGCTTTAGGACAGTATTCTGCTCGACAATTTGTATGCCTTGCTCTCTGTTTACTTATTCTGTATTCACCTACCTTTTAGTGAGAGTTTATGTGGTGCAGGGGTCTGGGCACTCAAAGGTGAATGAGATGCTGTCTTTGAATTCAAAGAGCTCAAAGGGCATGAGTGTGGTAAAGGAAGTGGTAAAGTAGTGTGGAAGACAGGGGAAGCTCTACCCCAGGTTGACATTAGAAGGGATGAAGTTGGTGAGTCAGGGACAGCTTTTAGAGGGGATAAGGCTAGTGGTCAGTCTTAAAAGATGAGTAGTCTGTAGGGGAAGAGGAGAGGGGCTGGGCATTATAAGTAAAAACAGAGAGGTATTGTGTATGTTTGGATCTACAAGCAGTTTGGGGTTTTTCGAATTTAAGTGTGTGACAATGAGGAGCTGGAAAAAGATCGTGAGAGGCCTTCTGTAATGTTTTATTGAGCTTAAATCTTATTCTGTAGCATTTCAAATAGAAAGTGATTGTTTCATGTTTTCATTTCTCTCATACTACACAACTAGTTGGAAGATAAGTTCAAAGGGTACAATACTGGAAATGGCAAACTCGTTTAGAAAGCTGTTGCAGCAGACCACATAAGGAATAGGATCTGAGTTTGACCAGTGGTAAGGGTGGAGAGAGAGAGCATAGTTATAATATTTTAAGGTAACATTGACAAGATATGATGGAATGATGGAGAGAGAAATCAGAGCTGATCAGGCTTGTGTTTCTTCTCTGTCGGTTCTTGCAGTGAACCATGAGTCTAATAATGGTTGTAAGAAGTAGTACAGTGTACTTGAAGATAAGTAAAAATGGGAATCTGATCCTTGTGATCTGACTTCATGGAAGTCAGAAAAAGCCAAAGAAGCGAGCCTTCTGAAGTTAAGGTGGCTCCAAATAATCACAGCAGCTGGCCTTTCATGGCTTTTCATTTTAATTCTGCTGTTAAAGTGACTCAGCTTCAGTTATTACTTCCTGGTTTTCTTACTTCTCTTTCCCTGCTTGACTGGCTTATTCTTTCCTTCCTATTTCAAATTCCTGAGAGACTTACTAAGTTGGCCTTGCTAATTGTCATCATTCTTGGGCAGAACTTTTCATTCTATGCTGTGGCATGAATTGGTGGCTTTCATGTCAGGTGCTAGCCTTAGTTGAATCAGCTGTAGGGGGGTATGTGAGGATAGTTACCACAAATAAAAGATCCTCCTGGTGCAAGGATGGTCTGGGCTCCACTTCTTTCAGTAGGGAAGGTGTGTGAGGCAGTTTCTCCTAGGAAGATTGACATGGACCATAATTGACCTGAGCTTGGGAGGAGAGATCTAGGTCATGACTAGTTTCGGCATCACCTCTTAGTGGTAGTAGGAACTCTGGGAGTGCCTAAGAGAGTATGTGAAGTGAGAAGAGCAGCAGGCCACAGATGGAACCCTGAGCAACACTAACATTAAAAGACTGGATGGATCCCAAGAAGGAATGTTAAGAGGGACCTGGACAGAGGAGAGAGTGGTATCACAGAAGCTGAGCAGTCGTATCAGAAATGAGGAAGTATCTTTAGTGTCAAGTGCAACAGATAGGTGTAGTGAGATAGGCACAGAAAATTTTCCACTGAATTTGGAAATTAGATCATTGTGACCTTAGGGAGAACAGTTAGAATCGAGTGATGGGGGCAAAAATCAGAATGCACCGAAGGGACTAAGCAGAGAGGATGTGAATGTAGCTTACTCTTGAGAAATATAGATGGGGAAAGAGATTAGGCAGTGCCTGTAGGCTGGAGAGGCCACGGCAGGGTTTTAATTATTTTTTTAATGGCTGGCTGATAGCAGAGTGACATTGTACCTGGAAATTAGCTTCCCCTGTCAGCGTGTAAGATGAAAATGTACATAATCCAAAATTACCTCTAAAGTTCCCTTTAGAAAGTACTGTGCTACAGACTATTGTATCATTTCTAAGTGAGTCTCCTTTTAGTTTGGCTGCATGGGTAAAACTGAAGTGCCGTAAGTTAGACGAGAGCATGGTGTCAGTCCACGATTTGGAGTCCCAATAAATATATACAAAATTTAACATTTTAACAAATAAATGGTAACTCTATCTGTTTTTAAAGGTTATTTAAAAGGTTCTTTATGCTCAGCATCAACCCCAGTGCATTACTGACAGTGATTTGTAGCACAGGAGCATGTGTAGGGTGGGTCAAAAGCAGGTTTACAGTTGTCTGTGTGGAAAACAATATAATAATTACGAAGTAATAATACAAGAACAAACTTTTGCACACTCTAAACCTTCTGTCTCACCCTGTACTCTGAAGAATGTATACATTTTTCGACAGTGTGCCCTTGCAGATTGAGGAGAAGGAAAGTGAAGAAGGAGAGGGTGAAAGCATGACTTGGGGTGCTGACGCTGAAGGTTAGAGGGCAGAGAGTGGTTCAGGAGCACAGGACGGTCAGTCTTAAAGAGAAGGGGGTGCACACTACTCACTGCGGTAATGGTGGGAGAGGTATAGAACGCAGCGGACACAGACCAGCTTGTAATAGGAGAGCGGAGAGCAGAACATGGCCGCACATCATGCTGGAGCCCTGCTTACGTCCTGTTTTATGACAAAGTAGGCGAGGCAGTTTGCTCGCTGAGTTAGAGTACAGGACTTAAAGCTTAAACTGGGTGACGAAAATGTGAGCTAGACGCTGCGGGGAATGGAAAACAAACGAAAGATCTCTGAGTGCGCTGTTGAAAGCAGTGGGAGAGCCGAGCTGATGTCACAGCCGTGGCTCTTTGCAGGATTGTGAAACGTCATTCAGCAAAGGCCATCTGCCTGTTGGCGGGAGTAGGGAAGGTAGATTATGGTATTGATCTGTAGGCTGTGGTTTTGCTGGTTGGGTGTGATGGAAGGATAGGCATCCGAGAGGTCCTTGACTTCTCTCAGATCAAGGATCTCTGGGAGGCCTATCTGGGAGATAAACCTGGGAGCCTTTAAGTAATGATCATGCAGGCCCATACTGGAGGAGGAAGAAGGAAGATGAAACAAACCCAGACAGGGCCTGGGGATTTTGTAGAGTAGGTACAGAAGTGAAGTCTTTAGAAAGGGGAGGTGATTAGATGGTACATCCTAGAGGAAGGTGCAGGCATTTCTATACGATGCCAAAAATGTGTCGTGGGGGGACGGAAGCCCTCATGTTTTCCACAAAATTGCACTCTAGAAGCAGCGGGGCTTATGGGAAAAGTAGGGCTGAGGCAGACCACTTAAAACCTGTGGAATTTTGTAACCAGAGTACTACAAAAATAACAGTTCTACTAAAATACAAAGCCAGTTGAATTTCCATTGGCATTTGTGCCCAATATCATACATAGGCTGCTGATCTTTCACATCTTAAGCCCCGGGGTTGGGGCATCCTTCTTAGAGATGTGAGTGCTTGACAGCTCTTAATCAGAATTAAAAATCTGACTCACGATTTAGCCCTTTTCCCTTTTTTTTTTAACAAAGGGAATACATACCTTTAGCTGTTAGAAAGAATGGCTAAACTCCGAAGAAAACCTGACAAGGCCAGTTGCTGGTGAGGATGCGGAGCAGCGGGAGCTCTCAGACATCGCTGGTGGGGCTGCAAGGTGGTTTGGCTGTTTCTAGAACAGCCATACTAGCTTCACCGTAGGATCCAGCAGTCAGGCTCCTCGCTGTTCACCCAGTGATTTGAGAACTTAATACCCACACAAACACCTGCACATGAGTGTTCATAGCAAGTTTTCCCACAATCACCAAAAACATGCAGCCAAAAGGTCCTTCCGTAGGTGAGTGGATAAACCGTGGTGCACCTGTACAATAAAATATTATTCAAAGATAAAAAGAAATGGGCTATTTATCCACACAAAGACACAATGGATTTTTTTAAAATTATATTTTATTGATTATGATATTACAGTTGTCTGAATTTTTCACTTTGGACACCCCCCCCCTGGAAATTCCCCCACTGTTGGTCATGCAGATAAGTTCTTTGGCTACTCTGTTTCCTATACTGTACATCACATCCCCATGACTATTCTGTAACTACCTATTTGTACTTCTTAATCCTCTCACCTCTCACCATTCCGCCACACACCCCTCTCATCTGGCAACAGTCAAAATGCTCTCCATGTCCATGATTCTGTCTCTGTTCTTCTTGCTTGTTTTTCAGATTCAATTGGAGGGAGGGAGAGAGGGGTGGGATTAGCAAAAGCACAGGGGATTTTTTAGGTCATTGAAAGTATTCTGAGTGATTGTGTAATTGTGACTACATGACACTGTATTTATCAAACCCATAGAATTTTACAGCATGAAGAGTGAACCTTAATGTATGCAAATTTAGAAGGGAAGGGGGAAATCCCAGGGTAGAATGCAGAATGTGACAACATAATCTTTTACAAATGTATGAAACAGCCTCAGGGAAAGGGCTAGGAAAGGTGCTGACCTAAGTAACTCTGGAAATCATTGGAGTCTGTAAAACTAAAGGTAAAAGAAACTGCATAAGCACTGAACTCCTGTTGATAAAGTCATATTCTGTGGGGATATGAGTTAACAATTCTGATGCTGCTATATACTTATACTGGAATTGAGCAATTAAATTAACGGATGGCAGGTGATGGAAGCTAGTTTTCTTACCATTGGAGTGGCATTGTACAGATAAACAAAGGGAGATTAGAGTGATCCATTGACAATGGATTAAGGTTGACGGTACCACTAGGGACTCATGTTTAATATTGACAGAAATGATTACATATGGAAATTCAGGTTTGTGTGTATACAGTGGTTTAGTATACAAACATATATTTCTTTGCCCTTGTCAGTGAGGGGACCTAATAGTAGTAATATCTCCATAATAACTAGCACACTACTTAGAGATTGGGTTCTAATGCCATTTGCCAGGGCTCCTTGGAGAAATTGCCCGTTCTAGGACTGGGGCAGAAAATACTAGTAGCATCTTGTAGTGGCAGAAAGTAACAAACAAAAACAAAAAACATAATGGGAAGTGTGTCAGAATAGTAGAGGAGCTAACTGAAAAAATTTCCAGTAGCCTAAGGGGGAACAGTGTGAGCAAAACAAGCCCCAGAGTATTGGGTTGGCCAAAAAGTCCGTTTAGCTTTTTCTGTAAAAGATACATTTTTCATTCCGCCAGTAACTATTGATATGGGTATTTTGAGTATGTTAGCTATCTCCCACTATTAGCTTCTAATGGGAAGAAGCTGGGGTGCTGATAAACATCTTATAATACATAAGACAGCCTCACAGCAAGAATTATTTGGCCAAAATGTCAATAGTACCAAGAAACTTTGCAAACTACTTTTTGACACGTTCGGTCACAGCACCTTCTCCATACACTGCACAAATCTTTTTTTACACTTCAGTTGCATTTTTACCTTTCTTAAAATAATAAAGCATAATATACCAAAAATGTTGCGTATTTTCTTTCATCTTCAGTATTAAAATGGCTGCACAAAAATTCACCAGTTTTGGTAAGTTTGTTTTTTAATGCACACTAATATGACAGCTGTCACAATACAGTCTAGTCTAGCAAAATTGTTTCGCATGAAGTTAAAGACAACTGAGCATTAGTGGAGTCATATGGAAAAAACATAACGGACTTTCGAGCCAGCCCAATAATCCTGAATTGTAGCCCAAAGTATAAAATAAATATGCATGAGATGTATGAACCCATACAGATAAAACCAAAAAGGAAATATCTTAGCACTTTTTGATCTGTAATGCACTTCAATTTTTCCAGATAGCTTAAGATAGGAATCCCAGTCTTCATTGACTTAGGGACCTTTTGTATATTGCTACACTTTTCTCTTTAATTCATTAATGTACTGGGGAAACTGTTACAAACTGGATGACTTCTTTATTATGTTGACATCATTCCTGTATTTACCAAGTGCATACCAGCTAATTTGTATTCAAGAAGTATGTTTTGTAGCAGAACGGATTATATGAGAATTTGACATTTTTTGAGGTGGAATAGTTTCAGGACACCAGAGTGTGGCTCCAGGAAGGAATGATTGAAGTTAGGATGGATGTCAGTAGAAATGAAAATGCAGAAAAGTTTGAGAATTAAAATAAAAGACAGTAAAATGATCACGAATGAGTGTTAGGTGTGTTAATGCTGTGTGGGAAAGACGGGTGTCGCTATGATGGCCTGGGAAGAAGGAGGGTGGGCCAAGTCAGAGGTTAGAGAAAGAACAATTGAGGACGTAAAGCTTGAGCTGAGCTCTGCATGCTGAGTAGGACCTAACCGGGCTGACGAGGAGGGGCCAGCGCTTTCCAGCTTTGCTCCAAGGAGTTGCTTGGAGCAGAGACTGGCCTGGTGAGTGTGGCTGGGAGCTGAAAGAAGGGAGGTAGAAAATGCAGGGGCAGGGTGGACTCAAACAAGGTTTTCGGGAAGTTTGTCTTTTTCCTGGGCCGAACGGGAGGATTTTTAGGAGGAATTTTAGTTGTTCTGAGGGATAGTGGCATAAGCAAGGCTGTTTATATTTCCAGAAAGGCTCTTGGCAACGTGTTGGAGAATGGAGGGGGGGTGGAGTGGGCTTTATTCAGACTCTTTCCTTTTTGAGCAAAATGTAGTCAACAGATTGTTCGAATAGAAAGAGCTAACCTTGCTAGCCTTTGAGTTTTGAGGCAGTAAATGTATTTTCTTCTTGAACCATGTAGAAAACACTCAGTATTGAAGATTTTGTGTTTTTAAAAGTTTACACTGTGGTAGTATGAGGTTGTATTTTGGTCACCACAGAATTTAAGGTAATAAAATTCTTGCTGATGAACATTATCAAAAATAGGCCTTCAGTTTCATAATACTAGTCTCACCTAAAGTATGAAAACTTTTACATCTAAACTTTTTCCTAAGTCTTTAAATATAAACTTAATTTTAAAATGAAACATTCTTTTAACAGTTACAGAATTTTTCTACAGTGGCTTAGTAGAGCATAATGAATATAAAGGAATCTTGAAGATTTATGATTGTGTAGTTTTTTGTTATTTTTACGTAATGGAAAAATGTAGAGGATTTTAATTCATACATGGATTTAACACAAGTCTACTAATTTGGATAGTTATATAACCTATGTAAGGATTTTTCCATTTAAAAAAATGAGGTTAAATAATACCTGTTTCACAGATGTTGAATGAGAAAAATCTATACAAAAGTACCCAATGCTTTGAGAG